>JBBYHL010000017.1:3330029-3402191 GCA_038381835.1 Adansonia madagascariensis | reverse complement strand
ATAATGCTTAAATTGAAATCAACACCTAACCAAATCTTTAATCATGTTATAAACCCAACAAAACCATTTGCAAAGCAATGACATAACATATATAAAAGCTGATTGCAATTAATCATGAAACACAACATGCCTTAAGCATAAACTATATGATTATTAAAGCATGCATCACCGATTTCATCAACAGACATGGACATCGTTGAGCCTCCATAATCATCAATCGTTTGATCTTCCTCGATCTTAGAATGACCTAAGGTCTATATCTCATCATTTATCACTACAGTGTTATTGTTGCAACGTGGTCGAGATATGAATCCTAATCAAGCTGGACTTAAAAGGCCTTCATTCCTTTATTTTATTGATATATTACTATTTTATATTTTTTATAGCTAAGGGCCATATCATTATTAATATTTTTTTATTTTTTGTGTCTAAGGACAAGTCATCGAGATGAATAGGTCACTCAACTTAACCTTAAATAGTCATTACCAAATGACTGTTTATCTTGGAGTTGCCACCAGTCTAGTTTAGCTAGGTAAGATTGGCCACCTATTGGAGTTCGTATTTAGAAGGCTACAAAACCCTTAAAAACAAGCTCGAAGGTCTATGTGAATACCAAAGATCACATGAAAGGGTCTAGGAGTTAGTTACAATTAGAAGGATCGATCCTTTTAATGATTGCTTTTTAATCACATGTTAACTTAAATTTTGATATTTATTTAGTTTTAAAATCTCGTATTGAAGTATAATTCCCATTTTCCAAAATAAAATTTCATGAAGGAAATTTATTATTTAGCTTGAAAAAATTAGCTTTTTAATATTTTTGAAAATCGAAATCTCTTTCGTATTACACTAGAGGACCGCAAGAACATGAAATGTTTAATCATTTACTTTCATACCACATCGGAGAACCTGAGGAATACAAAAGGTTTTAAAACATCAAAATATCTTTCCCACCCCACTGGAGAACCGAAAACACACAAAAGGTTTTACTTTACAAAATTTGAAAAATCTCGATTTTTTCTTTAAAAAGGATATCTCTACATTAAAATAATTCGTAAAATGCTTCTCATATTCTGGGATAAATTTAACATATTATTTTAACTTGGAGACATTGCCTTTATTTTCTAAAAATTCCAATTTTATTAAGAATATTAATAGAAAAAAGTCCTAAGACCTGGTTTAGATGAAAAGTTATAAAACTAGATTCTTAGAACTCAAATTTGACTAATTATACCAAAATGTCCTCTAAAGTACCTTTGACTTGAAAATATCTTAGTAACCTTAAAAGACTTACTTTTAACGTCAAATTACCAAAATATCGCTAAGGTATATTTTTGACATGAAAGTATCCCTATAACCCTAAAAGACTAAAAAATAGTCTAAAATAATGAACCTATCCCTAATGTGTGCCTTCGACATAAAAGTATCATAGTACTTACATAAGACTTGGTTCTAATGCAAATTTACCAAAATGTCTCTAAGGCATACCTTCGACATGAAAGTATACTGAGAACCCAAAAGACTCAAAAATGATCATAGAAGGGTGAACCTATCCTAAATTCACACCTTTGGCATAAAAGTATTCGAGTGACTACATTGGACTTGGTTCTAAAGGAATTTACTAAAATACCTTTAAAGACTGTCTTCATCTTGAAAGCATCCTAATAACCCTAAAAGACACAAAAAATAACCTTTTTACCCTAAATTGTTAATTTAGATATTAAGGTGACCTAAAACGAAAAAATTACATTAAGTCTCTAAAATTTTTCAAAATTGCATTTAGTACCCTTCCGAAGAACCAGAAGAATGCGAGAGTGTTCTTAATACTCTAAACCCCTCAAGGACCGAAGGAATGCTAAAAATAATAAGAATACCCTAAATAGGGGAATTTAATGTTAGAAATGATTATTTTGACCTAAAATGCTAAGTTTTCCTAATGGTCCTAAACTTTTCAAATTTGAAAATTAGTCTTTACATAATTAAAACACAAAATTAAACATCAAACATATCTAAATCAACAAAAAATCATACCAATATTCACAAAGAAAGTTCAGCCAGGGGACAATTTTTTGACTTTTGTAAATAAGTCACTAAACTTTTTTAAAGTACAAAATGGACCTAAAAAGGTTAAAAATATATGATATGCATCCAAACATATTAACAATGCATGGAAAACACCCCTAAAGGTCTACCAGCCATTCAGCCAAGCATGAAAAGTCTTAAACAATTTCTCCAATTTTGCAATTTAATCCTCAAACTTTTTATATTTGCAAAATGGCCTAAAAATTAAAATTTCATAAATAGGGTCATGTTAAAATTGATCAAGCATGGAAACATCTTTCTAAGGCCTTGAAAAATTTGGAAAAGTTATTTTTATGTCCCTACAAATTTTAAACATGACAAATAGTCCAAATATCAAAAAATCAAGCATGAAAATACCTTTAAATATCATCATTAAATTCAGCTAATCATCAACAAACAAGAAAAGATATTTTGAATATGAATGCAAGAATAATCAACACATATCCTAATTTTTACCAAGCTTACATCATCATCAACATGTATAAAATCATGAAATATGGAAAATAACATATTTTACTGAATATTGACATGAAAATATGAAGGAAAATAACATAATCATAAACATATTCACATGATAAAATACACAACATATCAACAAACGTATGTTTTCTTGATGAAAAATCAGATTTTTGTTAAGAAAAATAAAAGTTAACAACTAAATCAAGGAATTTGTTCATGGCTTTTACACTTGGCCTTTCAACATGGATTAAAATCCATGAACACAAATGATAATCAAGGTTACTAAAAGGAAGGAAAATGATGGAAAATGATGGAAAATGAAGAAGATGAGCAAATATTTGAAAGAAACTACCTCGAAAGCTTGAAATTTTAGAAAAAAGCTCGAAAATACTTAGCAAAATGGCCAATTTTTGGCATGAAAGCCATTAGACTCCAAACTTCATATCCTCCCCCTACTTATAAGGGGGAGGTTCGACGAAGGGATTCGAAAAATCCCCTTGGCTAAAAATCATATTATTTTTTATTATTTTTGGTGGATATTAGTGATTAAAATAAGAACCCATTAAATTAATATGAACCAGTAGCTTAATCATCACTTATGACTCATCATCTTAATGATTATTAAGATAAGATCATATAATGAGATAGTTAAAACCAAACTAAATTGGTTATGGAAAGTTAGAATCCAATTAGACTAGTTTTTGTGAAACTAGTTAAAAATCCAAAAATAAAATAAAATAAAATAATTAAAATTAAAATTAATAATCATAAACAAAATTTTTAAAATGACATAATGAAAAAAAATCATGATTGGAAATCCAAAAATCATAAAATTATATGAGAAAAATCCTTACAAAGGAAAATTGATATACACAAAAAATTTAAAACTCATAATATAAATTAGAGTTTCAAAAATTGATTTAATATGAATTTGAAAAAATATTTGATTAATTTTAAAAATTTTAAACTTTAAAAAATCTCATCAAAAAATTTTACAAAGTAGAAAACCCTGTATATTGAAAACAAGAAAATTTCAAAAAATAATTCTAATTTTGAGAGAAATGAGCTAAATTTAATTCTTTACTCAAAATATTAATTTATAAAACTAATAAAGATAAGAACTTGAATTTTAGAACAAATTTCACTGAAAAAAGTTTGTGAATATGACACTTATGGTACAATAAAAAATTCAAAATTAATTGACAAAATTGACAATTTTGACATTTCTTGGTATAAAATGTCAATACATATTTTTTTTCTTGAATATTTTTTATTTTTTGGACTGCATATCGGCATAGCACGAGTATCGATAAAAATATGCGATGGCCAACTTCTCAAATCTTATAGAAAAATCTCAAAAAATTCATAAAAATGGAAAATTTGATCGTGATATCATTCACAAATGTATTTTTTAAATTTTTTCAAGAAAATATTTAAAAATCAAATTTTCTTTTGAATACTTGTCCTGTCTAGCTGAGATTGGTCTTCAAAATAACATTTTTTTTCTATGACGTGCATGTGTGGCCATTTAGGTATGACTAAACAAGTTATAAAAATGCCAAGTTCACTAGAAAAAGTTCACCTCTACTAGGGTAACCACTAAGTTCTCGTTCTTGGATAACTGAGACTATCGAAAATAGGGCCTAGACAAAATTAAGCATCTATAATTGCTCCTCTTTGGTCCATTGTTGAGTGTCAAAAATAGGGCAAAGACTAAATAAACATGATTTTGTCTAGGTCATGATAAGTTTTTCTAGAAAGGAAAAAAAATTCTTTTATATATATACGCATATACACCAATTGTATTGGTTTTCCACCAAGTGTAAAAAACCTAAAAAGAAACTCTGTAATTCTTTTGCTTAATCGGATAAAGTTAATTGAAAGCCTTTTTCACTCATCTTTCACAGGATCGAATGAAAAGGCCATCTTACTCCAAAAACTCCCCTTGTCCTTTATGGAATCGAATGAAATTGACTTAAATCTTACTTCACCTACCCTTCACGGGATTTAATGAAAAGGGTATCTTATTCAAAAACTTTGCTATTCTTTATGGAATTGAATGAAATTAACTTAAATCCTAATCCACTCACACTACATGGGATCGAATAAAGATACCTTACTAAAAAATCTCCTATACTTTACAGATTTAAACAAAGTTGACTCAATTACTACTTCACCTACCCTTTGCAAGATTAAATGATAAGGAGATCTTACTTAAAAACTTTGCCTATCCTTCATGCAATTGAATGAAGTTGACTTAAATCCTACTTCACCTACCGTTCATAAAATTGAATGAAGAGGACATCTTACTAAAAAACTCCATCTATCCTTCAAAGAATCATACGAAGTTGACTTATATCCTACTTCACCTACCCTTCACGAGATCGAATGAAAAAGATATTGTACTTAAAAACTCTGCCTATCCTTTATGGAATCGAACAAAATTGACTTAAATCCTATTTCATTTACCCCTTACGAGATTGAATGAAGAAGATATATTACTCAAAAGCTCTGACTATTTTTCACATAATCAAATAAAGTTGACTTAAATCTTACTTCATCTACCTTTCATAGGATCAAATGAAGAGGATATCAAATTCAAATAGCATAAGAATCTATCTTTTTATATGTTGATGAGGCCTCATCAATTTGAACCTCATTGATGTCAAATTCTTTTTGCTAGATGACTTACTATTGAAAGAGTGATTCGATAAAAGATGATCACAATTTTGCCTTATAAAACCTCTTTCTGATATTGACTTCAAGAACTTAAGATTTCATCAATTTTTTTGAAAAATTACGAAATATTGAATTAGTATTTATGAATTCAAAGATATAACTTTATGCAACTAGATTAGATTTAATATTTTGTTGCTAATAATTTATTTATATGCTTCCATAAAAATCATGAGATATATCAGAATTTATCTAAATTCCAAGACTTATAGAATGAGATCGCCTTCTTATTCTAACCTAAAAAAATCTATCTGATCAAAATCTAAGGAAATTTCAAATTGATTTCAACTGTGAATTTTCCAGTATTAAGGATAATGGACATGTCATCTTCATCTTTTATTGTTAAGTATTTCTTAGGATTGATGATCACCACTTAGGTATCTTTGTAAAAAGAGGAAATGAATTTAATGGCTTAAACAGAGTGGCACTACTATAATTTATCTTGAAGAAATTTATAGAGTACGGTCTAGGTTCACCAAGACCAAGTTCAGATGACTATTCCTTTATGTGGGAACTCCTTGAAAGGTAAACAATCAAATTATAAAATCCTTGTAATCTTCAATTAAACTAATGGGAAAGTAGCAATTTGTAAAGTAGAGCATGAAGGTTCTGAAAGGTCATATTGAAAGGAATATTTGTCTTTGACTCAATATTTTGCTGATGTCATAATTGAAGGCCATAAAAATAAAGTTTAAATGGGTTGGAAGAAAATCATAATTTTGCAGAAAAGTTTATTCAAAAAGTCAAATTAGGTACATTAATACCATTTAAGGTTAAAGAAAGATATTATGGGGAATAGGTGGTTTTGAAAATTTCCTAACAATAACCAAAACAAAATGCCTTATTTGTTTAGGAACATTTTTAAAGCTTTTAAAGTTTATCTTAGACTACCCTTTTTCAGGTTTTCACCCTGGAACTTTTTTTATTTTTTTCTTTTTCTTTTCTTTTCTTTTCTTTTTGTTGTTTTTTCTTTCGATCGATTGCCTCATCATATTTTTGAGACTAAAAAATCATTCAAAAAGATGAATTTTAAAAAGTTTCCTAAGATTGAGTCGACAGCTCAAATAAATATGTTTGATCAAATTGGACTTTGTAGGTATGTAATTTAGGCTATAGTTTAGGGTTTTGAAAGAAAAGATAAATAGACCTAGATCTTGTATTTAAGGATAATTGAATCAAGGATCATTTCTTTTCAGAAGAACTCAATCCTACATGTCTTTCTAGATAAAATGTATTTCCTTTTCTTTATCTCTTTCTACTTTCTTATTTTTTTTTTGGCTTTCTATATTTCTTTTTCTTCATTTTTCACTTTGAAGGAACTTAAAATTTAGAATTTTTTTATAACTATTATTCACTTTAAAGAAACATAGTTATTTGAACTTTCTTTTTCCTTCTCTTTGATGGAATTTAAATCTTGAAATTTGATTAGTTTTTAACTTTCCTCCATGACAGTCGATTTGTTGTTCCTGTAACTTTAAAACCTGATTTGCCCTTTCTAATTTTAAAGCTTTGTTTTGCTTGCCCTTAGTGTGAAAGATGATTCTTGATTAGGGTTTAAAGAAAGAAATAAATTATCAAGCTCAAAGAGGACTGCAATAGGAATATTTTTTTATGTTTATAAATAGATAGAGAAAGATGGCCATTTATCATCTCAAACAAAGCCATTTGAATAATAAGCATTTCGTTAGGAAAAAAGGATGGAATTCTTTTTTGATATTTTAATAATATAATTCTGCAATCAATTCTTTTTATTTTTCTTTCTTTTTCTTCTTCTTTCTCTTTTTTTTTCCTCAACATTTAGGCTTAAGCAATGCCCCTTGAAATTATTAGCTCTATAGCCATCAATGAGTTTGTGTCTTAGTTGGGCTTCCTTATAAAAAATCAAATTGGTATAGGAGAGCTTTGAATTTCACATCTTATTTATTAGTTATTGGATTGAAAACAATTTTATCCTAAGGAAAAGGTATTTTTGGCTCAAGTTTGTTCTTACTTTTCTTGAATTAAGTATTTGGAATAGTGTCATGGAAGTTGTAGTAAAAGGTTAACACATGTCAAACTATAGCATCTGAATTTTTCAAGAGTATAACTTGACTGTTCGATCCTCAAAAAAATCCCCAAAGAAATGTTTTTGTGTGAAAGGTCTATGGTTATGCAAGTCTATAGTTAGATGTCTGGGACAATCAGATATATGGAAATGAAGGACCTTTCTAAGAGAGTTTAACCTATTAGTGACCGTCTATCAAAGAAATTTTTAAAATGTTCTCGTTATTCTAGATATTGGAAATCATTATTAACAAAATTCATGATCCATGATAGTATGCACAATATTCATAGATTTTGATTTATTTCAAAATTCATAATTTCTAAATAGAAATATACAAAATTTTAAAGTTAAGATAGAACCTACACCTGATTAGCATACAACCATAGAGTGGATGACACTTAGACCAATTATCCTTGATAGGCATCCATCAACTCATCAAATTTTGTTAGATAAGCATCCTTGTGAGCCTGTATTTTACTTTTCCTTCTAGGGGTTTACATTTTTCTATATCAGGGATAAGTTTTACCCTCCACCAGAAACTTTGGCTATACCACTAAACATTTGAAAACTCTTTAAAATACTTTGGATTTCACCATCGAAGACTTTGAAAACACTCTTACAATGCTTTGGATATCACCATCAAAGACTTTTTAGTAAACTCTTTTGAATGCTTCGAATATCACCATCAAAGATGTTGCGCATCCTTCAAATATCAGCATCGAAGACTTATGCATGCTTCTAATATCACCATCAAAGACATATAAATGCTTTGAATATCACCATCGAAGACTTGTGGATGCTTCGAATATCACCATCGAAGACTTGAGCATGCTCTGAATCTTACAATTAAAGACTTGTGCATGCTCCGAATCATCATCAAAGACCTATAAATGCTTTGAATATCACCATCGAAGACTTGTGCATGCTTTAAATATCACCATTGTAGAAACCTAATTTTGTCTAGGCCTTCTTTTCTTGATAGTCCAAAATATTTGAGACAAAACACTTAGTAGTGTCGCAACATGGTGCGGAAATGAATCCTGACTAGCCTGACTTAAAATGACGAATGTATCCATTGTTTCTATATAAATATCTATATATATAATTATTTCCTTTTATTTTTAGGGGTCCATATCTTCATTAATATTATTTTTCATATTTGGGGACTGAATTGTTGAGATGAATAGCTCATTCGACTTCTCTAAATAATCATTACAAAATGGCCATTTATTTTGGAGTGGCCACTAATCTTATTTTAGCAAGGTGAGATTGGACACCTGTCGGAGTTTTATATTTTCAAGGGTAATGAAACCCATGAAAACAAACTCCAAGGTCTGCGCTCATACCAAAAACCGCAAAAAAGGGTTCAAGAGTCTGTTACAATCATAAGTAAGGATCAACCTTTCATGATGCCCGGTAATCGATAATTCATTAATCGCGTGTTAACTTAAATTTTGATTTTTATTTGGTTCCAATATTTGATATTTAATTATAATTCACATAATATTTTATTAAAGAAATTTATTATTTTGAGAAAGTTAGGTTTTAATGCTTTTGGAAATCACAATTATTCGTATCCTTCTAGGGAACCAAGTGGACATGAATTCTCTATCATATCTCATTGGAGAATAATGCAAAATACAAAAGGTTTTATTTTTTCGAAATTGAAAAATCCTGACTTCTTATTTGAAAATGATATCTCGTTATTAAAAGAATCTATAAAATTTCTCACATATTTTGGTAAGAATCCTACGTATTAATTTAATTAGGAGACATTGCCTTTTTTATGAAAATAATTTTATTATTAAAAATACAGACTTTATGACCTAGAAATGACCTAATATGATGAACATATTCTTAATTTGTACTTTTGACATGAAAGTATCCTAGTACTCATATAGGATGCGGTTCTAATGTTCAATTACAAAAATACCCCTAGGATATACCTTCTACATAAAAGTATCCCGATAACCCTTAAAGGACTCGAAATGATTGCAAAAGGGTGAACCTATCCTAAATATGCACCTTTGGCCTAAAAGCATCCTGATGCTTATCTAAAACTCAGCTAGAGGAAAATTACCATAATGTCGTTAGGGTATACCTTCGACATAAAAGTATCTTAGTACCCTAATGGACACTAAAATGATCTTAGAAGGCTAAACCAATCCTAAATATTCACTTTCGACGTAAAAGCATCCCAATGAGAAAAATTACCAAAATACCTTTAAGATACACCTTTGACATGAAAGTATCCCAGTAACCTTAAAGGACACTAAAATGATGATAAAATACTGAACCTATCCTAAATATGCACCTTTGGTAAAGAAGCATCACGGTTACTATCTAGGACTCAGTTCAAAATAAAATTATGAAAATGCCCTTAGGGTATACCTTCGACTTGAAAGTACCTCGATAATCCTAAAGGACCTTAAAATGATCTAGGAAGGTTGAACCAATCCTAAAAATTCACCTTAGTCATAAAAGTATCCCTATAAAAAAAATTGCCAAAATGCCTCTAAGTATACCTTCGACATTAAAGTATGCCACTAACCCTAAAAGATACTAAAATGATGATGAAATGATTTTTCTACCTAAAAGGTCAAAATTAACATGTTAAAACTGACTTAAAATGTAAAATTTACAATTAAACCCTTAAACTTTTAAAAATTACATTTCGTACCCTATGGAAAGCTGAGAGAATATGAAAGGTTTTGAAAATTCCTATATCCCTAAGGAAGACGAGTGTGATAAAAATGACCATGTTACCTATAAATATTGAAATTTGCTCTATAGTCCTTAAACTTTCTAATTTTGCAGGTAGGTCCGTACCTAAAAAAACACTAAAAAAAATCATCAAACATGTGAAAATAAACATGAAAAACATAACAAATATATTCATGAAGATTCGGCCAAACATCATGGCCTTGAAACAAAATTTTCAACATTTTGCAAAATAGTCCTTAAACTTTTCTAATATTTACATTTAAGTCCCTAAGAAACTACAAAATCTCACCAAAAATTAGTAAATCAAATGAAAATTAACACAAAAATCATGCCAAAAATATACATGAGGGTTTAGCGAAGCACTTTTGGCCATAAAACATATTTTTACGTATTTTGCAATTTAGTGCCTAAACTTTTTTAAAATTTCAAAATGACCCCTAAAATATTAAAACACCTAAAACATGTTCAAAAACACACAAAATCAATTTTCCAAACAGCCATGAAACTGTTGGCTAACCCAAAAATGGTACTTAAAAAAATTTAATATTTTACAGTTTAGTCCCTATGTTTACTAATATTGCAAAATGGCCTAAAAAAATAAAGAAAACATAAAATTATCACAAAAAATAGGTGCAAAATCATCATCAAGAATTCCAATCAAATTTGGCCAAGGTAAGAAGTAAACATGCATCAATATCATAAAATCATGAAAATAAGCATGAACAAATATCATCAAGTTCAAATACAAAATAAAATCATAAACAAAATGAATATATAAATATGTAAATTAACATATTAACTTGAAAATATTAAGAATAACAATAAAAACATAAACATACATATACAACAAATTAATATCTCATCAACAACAACAATATTTTATAAAAAAAAATAAAGTTTCACTAAGAAAAATTAAATATAACAACAAATATATAGAAAATTGATCATTGTCAACATGTTAGCCTTTCAACATGGATAAAGTCCATGAGCTTAACATGTTTTCGACTCACAACAAAGAAGAAAAAATGATTGACGTAAGCAAAAATTACAAGATTCATGGATGAAATTACCTAAAAAGCTTGAAAACTTAAAATTGTCATTGTTGATGGATAAAATAGGTGCAAAATCATCATCAAGAATTCCAATCAGATTTGGCCAAGGTAAGGAGTTAACATGCATCAATATTTTATAACACAAAATCATGAAAATAAGCATGAATAAATATCATCAAGTTTAAATACAAAATAAAATCATAAACAAAATGAATATATAAATATGTAAATTAACATATTAACTTGAAAATATTAAGAACAACAATATAAACATAAACATACATATGCAACAAATTAATATCTCGTCAACAACAACAATATTTCATAAAAAAATAAAGTTTAACTAAGAAAAATTAAATATAACAACAAATATATAGAAAATTGATCATTGTCAACATGTTAGCCTTTCAACATGGATAAAAGTCCATGAGTTTAACATGTTTTTGACTCACAACAAAAAAGAAAAAATGATTGACATAAACAAACATTACAAGATTCATGCATAAAATTACCTAAAATGCTTAAACCTTAGGGCTAAAAGCATGTGATGTTTAAATCTCTTAAAGACTAATGATCTTTTATTGAAAAATTTCCTAAATGAAAATCCATCTTTCTCAAAATATGTTGAAGAGCTAAAAAGAATTTGGTTGGCCCAAGAATTTCCAAACAGATAGAATACATGCCTTGCTTTCTTAGGCAGAAACAAATCGGGTCATATGAAACATGAATTCCTTTGAAAATTAGACAAATTTGATGTTCCTTTAAGTCTCCTAATTGTTAAGACTTCGACGAATACTAAGACTAGTTGTAAAGAGTTAGAAATCAAAAGGACAAGATGGAAAGAGGATGATCTAATTTTCAAAATTAGTCTCTCCAACCAAGACTTGACAACCTAAGTTACCTAAGGAGTTTTGAGTGTCCTTAAATTTCTTTGAAATAGTATTTCTCTTTTGAATATTTTGGTAATTCTTATGGGTGATATCAATGCATTCCTCTGCTGCACTCTGATTTACAAGCATGTATGTTTTTTAATATATCACCAACAGTAAATTAAATAATACAATGATCCATGTTTGTAAAGAGTGATTCCTTAGAATTTCCAATGATGGGTAATCGGCTATATTTAAATATGGTCAAAAGAGAGTATAGCTAAAAAATGTATTATTAGGAACATAGGGTAATTTTGTTTAGTCATGTTGGCCTAGGATATAAGTCATAAGCGATTTCCAGGAGATAGTGACAAAATTCTTGTTTTGGTTACTAAAAAAAGAAATAGGACATTGGGCACAATCTTGGCACACATCCAATTACCACAATTAGGCCTAGAAGAACATTTCATTTATTTGATTTTTAAAGAAATTCATAAATTTTTGGAAATTTCATTCTATCATTCCTAACTTATAGAATCATCATTTAAGAATTTTAAGGTTACTTCCCATAATATTGGGTCTTTCCTAGGATCCTAATTTTATTTATAGAGAAGTAAATGTAAGGACACAAGCCCTTTTTTCAACATCGATCATGTTTTTGAAATATATTCTTAAAAGAATATGCATGCTTTACAAAATGATACCAATTCAAAGATAAGGGTTTTTCAAATTAAGGGTTACACAATTTACTATGGCATGTGTTCATTTCTTACAAACCTAGCTATTCACAATGCTTCTTTCCTTCAGTGATATTTAGCTTTCCCTTCTTTGAAGCTTAACTTTCAGCCTTAATGAGGTCTTAGACTTTGTACTTAAGAGTGGGACAATCCTCTATAGAATGGCCTAAATTACTAGAATGATAATCATAGCTTTGGCTAATATTATACTAGTCTAGATACAAGGACTACAAAGGCTTAATTTCAATGGTGTTTAGAGGTGATTCTTGATGAGTTTGCGTAAAAGCTCTGCATAAGGATGGGGATCTGCTCAATCTAATTTTGGTTTTGCTTCTTGCTTCTACTTTGACCATTGTCTTGAGCACTTGACTTGTGCATAAATGTGAAAGTCAGTGTAACTGTAAGCATTGGTTGGTAAGGACTTTGGGATGCACTGGATATACTATTCATGCTAGGATAATGAGGCTCATAAGGTGACATCGATACTGATTAGGATCTGTAAGTGGCTAGTTTATTTACAAGAAAACTTGAATATTTTTCGGTTGCTTTTTCTCTTCTCTGCCATAGGCATACCATTAACTTGTATCTTTCCCTTTTTGATAGCATTCTTAATCATTTCCCTAATGGCCACTATATCAACAAAATCTTTTATGGTACTTTCTATGAGCTTATCCAAGAATGGATTTGGCAGTGTCTTCAATAATAAGCATGCTATTTCTTTTTTCCAACGATGGTGGTTGTACTTGGGTTGCAATATTCGTCCATCTCTAACCGTACTGTATGAACGCTTCTATTGATTTCTTCTCCATACACTAGAGAAATAATTAGTCTAGTGCCAAATTTGACATTTGCTTATATTATTGAAGAAAAACATTAGTCAGGTCAATCCAAGGCTATACCTGACTTTGATTTAAGTAATTGTACCATCTCACTACTAATCCTAACTAACTTTCATTGTGTATAAAAAGTTTATCATTGTGTATATGCTGATCCATTTTTTTGATAAACATTTTGATGTGAGACTGCAGAGATGTAGTGCCATTAAACTTTTCAAAACTTAGCATTTTAAACTTAGGAGGGAGGATTAGATTTGGTACCAAGCTCAACTCATCTATATCCATGCTAGTAACATCCTTGACTCATTCTATTGCTTTGCATCTCCTTTTAAGGAAATCGTATTTTCCATCATCATTCTTGAGCTCAACTAAGGTCAATAACCATTGGATCATCCAATGAAATATTTGTAACACTCATTGCCCTTTCATGAGCTTTAAGGTCAGCATGAATATGTATTATAGGGCTAGTTCCCATAGATTAAGCACCTTGTGATTACCTCAGATGAGTGGCAGCAGTATTAGAATGGTTGCCTTGATTCACCTTTTTCACTTTAGTAGTCATTATTTCCATCGATTCAAAGTTTGTGCTTGCATCTCATCTTGCTATTTCATGATTCTTTCTTGTGTTTTTCATAATTGCTTGCCTTTATCTTTTCTAAACGTGCTGAATATTCATCTCCCATGATTTATGACATTTAATTGTTTTGATAATTTTGTTTTGAAATAGAAAATTTTTTTTGAGAACTCATAAAATTTGAAAAAAACTTTCATTTTGCCCTCTCACCCTTATGTAATGCATGAAATGAATGCATGTATGAAAACACATACATGAATGAATGCAAGGATGAAATTTATATAGTATCAAGAACAAAGTAATATTAACAAATGAAGAAAATATAAAAAAGATGAGAAATAAACTAGTACAAATAATAAAAGAATAAAGGTTGCCCCTAATAAATTTATTAGGGCTTTACAATGCCCCTTGAGGCAAATGGGATGACTTGTTTCTAACGATGATGTTCATACATCATCGTCAGACCTACTCAAGTAAACTGTGTGGCCAAGGATGCTATACAAGGTAAAAAAATCATATTACAAGTGATAATACTCATTTAGCATCATTTGATTCTAGAGTAAAAATAATAACAACTTTTAAGGTGAAGTAAAAATCTTTCCATAAGCAGCAATGCCAACTCATCATCACTTGATTTAAAGGAAAATGGTGAAAAGTGTTCCTTATGTTTGTTTTTAATTTAGTAACCTCTAAAATCGGATATGGCTTTGATAAGGTAGTTAGTATGGTCCACTATATGAGGTTTAGGCTGGACCTCTAAACAGGTTCTTGAATTGCTCCCTCAGTCTGAAAAGAATTGATGAGGTACCTTAATCCTTATCCATCATGGATTTATGTCGAAAAAAGTTTAACTCGAGTGGAAGTACCTTCCATACCTATAATGAAGCTAACACTTCAGGCAAGCACATGAATTTACACCCGATAAGTTTTTCACTAGCCCAGACAGAGGCTAATAACTCAAAGGCAAAGCTACTTCACCCTCTTCTAAAATATTGGGTAACCTATGCCCCCTTCATATGCCCATGAGGAGAGTCCAATGCATATGCATGTGCAAAGTGTGTGTGCACTTGCATAGTGTATGTGAAGGAACACACAAACCTTTTATGATTCAAAATAAAACCCATATCCTAAACCCCTGCAAAACATGTAAAATTAAATAAAAATTTAGTAAAAGAAATGAACAATATATTAAATTTTCCCTTTAAATTAAAAATATAAATTTTTTTGTTTGGAAAAATATCGAGAATTATAGTTAAATACTGGTTGAAATCAAATTAATCAAAATTTAGATAACATAATGATTAATTTTAGGCTCAACTTTGTAACCAGTCCCTAGTAGAGTTGCCAAGCTATCGCAATGTGCTCGAGATACGAATCTTGACCAAGTTGGACTTAAGAGGCCTTTGTTCCTATATTTATTGATATGTCACTATTTTATATATATTTTATTCCTAAGGGCCATATCATTGTTAATATTTTCTTATTTTTTGTGTCCGGGGACAAGTTGTCGAGATGAATCACTCACTCGACTTAACCTTAAATTATTGTTCCAAAATGACCATTTATCTTGGAGTCACCACCAATTTGTTTTGGCTAGGTGAGATTGGTAACCTATCAAAGTTCGTACTTCGAGGGCTGAAAAACCCTTAAAAACAAATTCTGAGGTCTACATGAATACTAGAGATCACATGAAAAGGTCTGGGAGTCAATTACAATCATGAGTAAGGATTAATCCCTTTCATGGTTCTCGATAATCGATACCATATTAATCATATGTTAACTTAAATTTTGATATTTATTCGGTTTCAAAATCCAGTATAAAGCATAATTTCTATTTTCCAAAATAAAATTTTAAGAAATAAATTTATTATTTTGCTTGAGAAAATCAGGTTCGTAATGCTTTTGAAAATAGAAATCTTTTTGTTATCCCACTGAAGGACAAGAAGAACACAAAAGGCTTTATTATTCATTTTCATACCCCACCGAAGAGCCAAAATAATACAAAAGGCTTTAAAATATCAAAATATCTTTCACATCCTATCAGAGAACTAGAAGAACACAAAATGTTTTACTTATAAAATTTGAAAAATCTTGATTTTCTCTTTGAAAAGGATATCTCTGTCTTAAAATAATCTATAAAACCCCTATCATATTCTAACATGGAGACATTGCCTTCATTTGTAAAAATTCCAATTTTATTAAGAATATTAATAGAACAATTGTCTTAAGACCCGATTTAGATGAAAAATTCTAAAACTTAATTCTTAGAACTCAAATTTGATCAATAAGACCAAAATGTCCTTCAAAGTACCTTTGACTTGGTTTTATAGCAATCTCCTAAAATGCCCTTGGAGACTACCTTCGTCTTGAAAGCATCCCAATAACCTTAAAGGACATAGAAATGGTAGGAAATGACATTCTTACCTTAAATGGGTAATTTGAATATTAAAGTGATCTAAAATGCAAAAATTCCTGACTTTTTTAGAATTATGTTTTATACCTTCCTAGAGAATAGAAAGAATACGAAAGTTTTTTTAATACTTTACACCCTCAGAGGATCGAAGGAGTGCTAAAAATAATCAAAATGCCATAAATGAGGGAATTTAATGTTAGAAATGACCATTTGACCTAAAATACTAGGTTTTCCTAATGGTCTTTAAACTTTTTCAAATTTGCAAATCGGTCCCTACGTAATTAACGCATAAAATTAACCTCAAATTTATGCAAATTAAAACAAAAATCATTGCAAAATTCACAAGAAAGGTTTGACCACACATTTTTGGCCTTGGGACAATTTTTTTTATTCTTGCAAAGAAATCCTTAAATTTTTTAAATTACAAAATGGTTCCAAAAAGGTTAAAAATGTATGATATGCATCCAAACATGTTAACAATGCATGGAAAACACCTTTAAAGGTCTACCAAGCATACGGCCAAGCATGAAAAGTCTTAAAACCATTTCTTCAACTTTGCAATTTAATCTTTAGAATTTTCATGTTTAAAATATAGCCTAAAAAATTAAAAAAATTCATAAGTAAACCCTTGTTAAATATTAGCCAAGCATGGAAACACTTTTCTGAGATCTTTACAAATTTAGGAAAATTATTTACAATTTTTAAACATGACAAAATAGTCTAAATATCATCAAATCAGGCATGAAAATTCCTTTAAAGATCACCATCAAATTGGGCCAATCATCAACAAACAAGAAGAAATATTTTTAATATGAATACATGAATAATCAACATATATCCTAATTTTTACCAAGCTCACATCATCATCAACATGTGTAAAATCAAGAAAATATGGACATATAAACATATTTTATCAAATAATCACATGAAAATACTAAGGAAAGTAACATAATTATAAACATATTCAAATGATAAAATACACAACATATCAAAAAAAGTATGTCTTCTTGATGAAAATAAAATTTTGTTAAGAAAGGACAAACTTAATAACTAAATCAACGAATTTGTTCATGGCTTTTACACTTGGCCTTTCAACATAAATTAAAATCCATAGACACAAGTGCTCATTGAGCTCATTAAAAGGAAGTAAAATGATGGAAAATGAAGAAGGTGAATAAAAATTTGAAAGAAACTATTTTGAAAGGTTGAAAATTTAGAAAAAAAAAAGGCTTGAAAATACTTAGCAAAATGGCCAATTTTTGGTATGAAAGCCATTACCCTTCGAACTTGATATCTCCCCCTTATATATAAGGGGGAAGTTCGGCCAAAGGGATCCAAAAGATCCCCTTGGCTGAAAATTATTTTATTTTTTGTGGATATTAGTGAATTGATATAAGGACTCATAAAATTAATATGTACCATTGTCTTAGTCATCATGTATGACTCATCATATTAATGATTATCAAGATAAGATAATCTAATAGGATAGTTAAAACCAAACTAAATTAGTGAGAGAAAAGTTAGAATCCAATTAGACTAGCTTTCATGAAATTAGTTAAAAAATCCAAAAGTAAAATAAGATAAAAAATTCAAATTAAAACTAATAATCATAAACAAAATTTTAGAAATGAAATAATGAAAAAAAATCTTGATTGGAAATTTGAAACTTGTAAAATCATAAGAGAAAAATCTTTACAGAGGAAAACTAATATATATATAAGAAAATTAAAACTCATAAAATAAACTAGAGTTTCAAAAATTGATTTAACATGAATTTAATAAAAATATTTGAAAAATTTTAAAAATTTTAAACTTAGAAAAAACTCAAAGAAAAAAATTTGCAATGTAAAAAACCTTGTATATTGAAAATGAGAAAATTTCTAAAAAAAAATTTTAATTTTGATAAGAATGAGCTAAATTTAATACTTTACTCGAAATATTAATTTATAGAAATAATAAAGATAAAGACTTGAATTTTGGAACAAATTTCAATGAAAAGTTTCGCGAGTATGACATTCGAGGTACAATGAAAAATTCAAAATTAATTGATAAAATTGATAATTTTGGCACATATTGGTCTAAAATGCCAATACATATTTTTTTTAATAGTTTTGATTTTTTTTGAGTGCATGTTGGCGTATGCACGAGTACCAGCAAAAAAAAAATAAAATAGTTAACATCTTAAATTTTACAAAAAAATCTCAAAAAATTCATAATAATTGGAAATTTTTTCGTGATATCATTCATAAAAGTGGTTTTCAAAATTTGTCAAGAAATATTGAAAACTGATTTTTCTTTGGAATATTCATCCTTTTTATCTGAAATTGGTCCTTAAATGAAACTTTTTCTATCACGTGCACGTATGGCCATTTAGGTATAACTACACAAGTTATACAAATGTGAAGTGCATTTGGCGAAAGTTGACCTCTACCAAAGGTTATAGCTAAGTTCTTATTCTAGGATAATTAGGACTATTAGAAACGGGGCTCGGACAAAATTAGGTGTTGGTAGTTATATTTTGGTTTCTACATAGCACATCATTATAAAATCTCACTACATAACCATCAATTTCCTAACTAATTCCTAGTTAAAACTCCATCATATAGAAGCTTACTTTAATTTCTTGATTATCAAATCGAAATCCAAGAAGAATCAAGCTCTATTAGTAACATAAAATCATGAGATATATTAAAGGCTCAACTAAGTTCTAAGGCCAAAGTCGAATAAAAGAAATTAAAAATCACAATGGCCCACCATCAAGCAAGCAAGATCAAACAAGGCTTTAACTTAAAATCATGCTAATTGATTTGAAGTTAAAGAGAAAAGTTAGAGATTACACTTATTCCAAGCTGGATCTTCCCCTAAAGATGATGAAAGCTTAAGAGAAAAATAAATATTGTAGGCTTTATAAAATTTTATAAGTGTTAAACGGTTATGAAATTATCAATGATA
This sequence comes from Adansonia madagascariensis, assembly GCA_038381835.1. NCBI lineage: Eukaryota > Viridiplantae > Streptophyta > Magnoliopsida > Malvales > Malvaceae > Adansonia > Adansonia madagascariensis. The sequence goes on along the minus strand of JBBYHL010000017.1, from coordinate 3,382,713 downwards.
CCCTTATTTATAGGCTTTAAAGTTGGTGATTTATGCTTTAATCACCCAAAGGTGATCCTGGCTTAATCACTAAGCTTTTAACTAACTTAGGGGAAATTACATTAGTGTAATTTATGAATAGATGATTAGAACTTGGCACATTAATCACATGAGAAATTCAACCAAGGCTATATTCTACACTAATCTTGTACAACTTTTTATGCTATTTAATTGATCATGATTTTTCTATGCAAAAGTGCAATTGAATGTTCCCTCCAGTAGTGAAAATATGCCTTAACGACTTTCACTGAAAAATTTGAATTTTTTATCCTAGGCCTCTCGAAATAGGCCTTCAAGAATTCTTTGCATTTTAAATTTCTTAAGCTCTTTCCATGACCCAATCTCGATTATACCGTTTTGACCTAAAGTCCTTGTTCAATTTCATTTTGTTGTTATCAATTTTGAAATCCAAGTTGTAGAACTCTTCCAATTTCAAAATCTAACTCTAGGCTAAAAAGTTAACTTTTTAAAGTTGACTTTGCCTATAATTGACTTTTGCCACTTTGTTTACTTTTGATTATGATTTTTAAAACAAGTTTTCTTTCATCTAAATGTCATCAATAACCTCAAGAGACTTCTACCAATCAACTTTAAACATTCTCAAATTTTGAGACTTAGGTCTCGGTGTTCCAAGTCTAACATTTACCCTCGAAATTAGATAATCAAACTTAGATGCCTTATTATATCCAACTAAGCCTATAGAAACCAACCAACCACTTAATTGGACTTTTCTATCATCTATAACTAATCTAAGAGGATCCAAACCTAGAAAATTCCATCTAACCATTAAAATGGAGAAAAAGTCAATTGGGGCCCAAACAAAATAGGGTGTCTACACTACTGACCCATCAAAAGTGGAGGTGATGAGAAATTGGCAATTTCCTAAATCTTTAAAGTATTTGAAAGATTTTTGGGTTTAACAATATATTATAGGAAGTTTATAAAAGGATATGGGGTCACCAGTAAACCCCTAATTGACATGCCAAAAAGGAATGGGTTCTATTAGACAGTTGAAGTTATTGCAAGTTTCAATCGACTTAAAGAGTTTGAGTTTAGCCCCAATATTAGCTCGACCATATTTTGCTAAATCTTTTGTTTTGGAAACTGATGCATGTTCAACTGGAATTAGAACAGTGTTGTCACAAAAAAGTAAGCTTGTAGCTTTACTTAATAAGGTTCTCAGTCTTAGGCATAATGACCTCTTTATTTATGAAAAAAAGTACTTAGCCATACTAATGGTTGTTGCTAGATGAAGGCATTATTTTGAAGGAGAACCTTTCATTATTAAGACTTGAAGCCCTTAAACACTTATTAGAGTAGAAATTAACCACACACTATTCAAAAGAAAGGATTGACTAGATTGTTAGGATTAGATTACTCAATCCAATATAGCAAGGGAAAAACCAATGTACTGGCTGATACCTTATCAAGGTTATAAGAAGATAAAGCTTAACTTAATGGTCTAACTACTACTATTATACCTAATGGGTTAAAAAGATTGAAGGTAGTTACATGGTGTATAACTTTTTCAAAATAAGATCACAACATTGATTGCATTTTCTACTTCCATTCCCAACTTCAAATTTAGCTATGGAATCATTAGATTTAAAGGTAGAGTGTACATAAGGAAACATGGACAATTAAGAAAGAAACTAGTGCAAATCCTTTATAATTCTCCTCAAGGTAGGCACTTTGGTATCCAAGCAACTTATTACAGGATTACGCTTAATTTCTATTGGCCTGGTCTTAAGAAAAAAGTTTAGGAATATGTTAATAGAGTGACAATTGCAAAGGAACAAAGATAAGCATGTAGCATCACCTTAACTTCTACAACCTATTCTGATTCTTAGTCAAGCATAGGTGGTTATTTCTATGGATTGTATTGAAAGTTTACCTACATCTATTAGATTTAATTGCATCTTAGTCGTTATTAAAAAGTTGATTAAGTATGCACGTTTTCTAGCATATAACATACCCCTATACAGTTGAAGATATGTTTAAGAATTATTTTAATCAGATTCATACGCTTCATAAGACACCAAAGGTTGTTGTTTCAGTTAGAGATAAAGTATTTACGAGTTTGTTTTGGTAAGAGTTAATGAAAAAGATTGGTACTTTTATTCAGTTAATCACAGCTCATCACCCTAAATTGGATAGATAATTTGAAAAGCTTAACTAATGCTTAGAGCAATATTTGAGGAGCATGTGCTTGTTGCAACCAAAGACTTGGGCACCTTGGTTATCCTTTATGGAATGGTGGTACAATACAAACTATCATGTTCTAATGACACTTTTCCAGGCATTATATGGTTGTCAACCACTAAAGTTGTCTTGGGATGTTAAGGTAGCAAGGGTGGAAGAATAACTCAAAGAGAGGAAGCAACTAAACAAGCTGATGATTGATCAATTACAAAAAGCTTAGGATAGGATGAAACATTATATTGTTAAGAAGAGAATTGAGAAAAGTTTTAAAGTTAGAGATATGATGAACCTCAAGCTTCAGCCTTGTAGGTAGACTTTATTAGATGTAAGAAAAAACCTTAAGCTTACTTTTCGATGCTATGGCCCTTACCCAATGGTGGCTCCAACTGCTTTGGTTGTGTATAAGCTTTAATTACCAGATCACTCAAAAATCCACCTAGCCTTTCATGTCAGCCTATTGAAGAAAAAAATTAGAGCTAAGGTAGTAGTTAGCCTAATCCCACTTGTTATAGTAGAAAATGGTCAACCCTTAGTTTTTCTTATGCAAGTTCAAACAACAAAACGGTGAAACAAAATAATCATGCTATCATCCAACTTCTAGTCACATGGTCTAACCTTAAACCTAAGAGCACTACATGGGAAGATTACAGTGTCTAAAGTATCAATTTCCATCCTTTGATCTTTGAGGACAATGATACGTTGAATGGGAGGGTGTTGCGATGAATTCTATGGAAATACTAGAACTGAGGAAGAAAACTAAATTAGAACAAAAATTGAAAGTTGGAGCTAGTGAACAAAGGCTGGGAGCTGGAATGGAAGCTGATGAGCTGAAACTAAGAGTTAAAATACAAGCAGAAGCTCTACTAAAGAAAAATGAGCTAAGGAAGAATAAATAGCTATGAGCTTTACTTTAGGCATGTGAAGGATCTTATCCTAGGCATTAAATGCTTGCTGTTCAGATTTAGAGAAATAGGTTTACAACAAAAAATTATTAAAACATAAAAATCAGAGATAAATAGCAAAACATGCTAAAATGAATCATCATAAAAAGATCTTGATCGATCACTATAATACAACAAAGGAAAAATTAAATTTCATATCTCAATCAAAGATTTCCATCTCTTTGAATTAAAATAGACTCTACTTCTATCTAGTACATTGAGCTTGGCTATCATAAACCAAAGCTATCCACAGTCTAGCCTCTAATGTTGATCTATATAGGTGACTCGAAAATCCTTCGTAAGAAAAAGTCCCCTATGCCAAAATCTATGCTAGTGGATTATATTTTGAAAACCTTTCCCAAGCAATCTCTTTTTGTGCCAAAATCAAGAAAAATGGTGAAGAAATAATTTCTTACCAAAAATCAAAAGAAGATGATGCAAGAGAAATAAGGTGGCATGAATTCTCTTTTTGGAAGATGGAATGGCACTCTTAGGTTCTCATATGTTAGGGATGGCACAAAGTAGGGTTTAAATCCTAGGGTTAAGTTTATGTATATTTGCACTTTGGCATTGTCATAATATATTGAAATATGAGCTTCAATAAATCAGAGTAGACAACATTTTAAATCATCCTAGGGCCCTAGCTGGTTAAACAAATCACTTATTTGAATCTCTCATACCTAAATACGAGAGTGACTAGGTTAAGTAGTCACAACTGACTATTTTGGCTATAGGTGTGATTGGTCACCTATTAAAGCCATTTACTATAGAGTTATAGAACTCTAAAGAAAAATTTTTATGATCGACCTGTACTAGAGATCTATAAAGTTGAGCTTGGGAGTCAGTTACACCACATGTAAGGACTTGATCCCTCTCGCGAAACCTAATACTTGGTACTAATTAACTAAATGTATCCAAATTTATTTTTCACAATTTTATCATATGCATTCAATCATAATCCCCTTTTTTATTTATTCTATCAAAATCAAACAAAATATCAACAAAAAAACATGTATTCCAAAATCCCTATCAGGACTAGCTCAAATGACAACTAATTCGAAGCAATAATCATTTATAAAGGAAAATTTCTATAAAACCTCTTGACTCCAAAAATACTACTAATTGATTCTCTTTAAAATTTTTTTATCAATTTTAATTCTATTTAAAAGAAATCACAAAAAATAGTATACTTAAACTAAATCGAAGAAATCACAATTTTGAAAATAATATGAAAAATCAACTTTATGTAATCCAACTTGGAAGCTTCACTGTGAGCCATAAGAACCATCCATAGGACACTCCTAGACCTATTGGCACACTACCATGACTTTTGAAAACAATTTCAAGGCATCCAAATGCCTCAAAATGGTAGACATCAAACTAAGAGAAAACTGAAACAAGGACATATTTGACCTTTTAAACTCTTTGAATTTATTTTGAATTATTCCTATCACATAAAATCACCCAACCATATTTTATGACTGTTGACTCATAATATTTTAACTTAAAAATATTTAAAAAAGCCAAAATTCTTTTTGATTGTCACATAAAATTTTTAATTGGACGCTATTGCATTTCATTGCATATCCGAACAGCCTGTCTTCCAAATTTTCTTCCAGATTTGTCAAGAATATCCACTAGACAAGCCATACATTCTTGGAAAGCTTATTCACTTTATTCTATCAAAAAATATTGCAAAAATACTTAAAAATAATTATCTTTATCAAAAACACTGTATAATTGCTCAAACACTAAAATAAAGCAATACCAACAGCTCAAGTTTCAAAATTCTACAATTTTCATCCGATCACGAAATTGAACATTTCGATAGCTTATTACATAGCCCGATCAATAAGGATTATAGGAAAAATAACAACAACATTTCATAAAGTCTATAATCTAATCAAAATATATTATTTTATGTGATTACTATGCTAGACTGCAACAGTAGCTTTGACATAACTTATGGTCGCAAAGCCTTCTACCATATTTTTAAAATGCATTTATGGACATTTGAACATCCAGCAAACAAGACCAAACAGAATCTATGAATGTTATATATGAGGAAACAACAAAGGCCTCTAAGTGCCAAGACTTAGAAACATGCTTTTCAACATTAGCAACATGCTTCGGAGTCATATGAATGACTATGCTTTTATCACTTTTATTCATTATTATTTATTCTTAGCAAGTGAATGATAAACCAATGCCACTCACTTATGTGTTGTACCCAGCATCTAAGTGACACCAAAAAACACAATTTGACTCACCTAAACAACACCTAATGACTAAGATTAAGGCTTACCAAGTTTAGACTCATCCAAGCATATTTAAACATCTAAAAATATTTTTATTTAGCTCCAAATCAGCATTAATTCAAGTTATTTTATTTAATATCCCCAAGTTACTCATTAAAGACCTTATTAAACAAAACTAAACTTTGATACACGTACTACTTAAATGAAACAAAGCTTGCCTTTAGGGATTTTTTTGATGAAAACAAGGTTTTACACAAGTTAAACATCCTAACATGCATTTTTATCAGACATATAGAGTACTAACCTATGGTTCTAGCAACTAATCATCCACAATGCCTATTCTAACTAGAAAAATTCCACATGACTAAATACTTATGCTTATCTAAACATAAATTCTTATCAATCAACAATCAAGCACAAGAAAACAGGCTTAGATTCAATCTAATTAACATGCCCAACAATCAAATCATGCTTTTATCATTTAAGCTCTACAATTCAAACTTTAAATTCATTCAACAAAGCATTAATTTCAGCTTACCTAAGTTCATCTCAACTTAGATCATCTAGATTTCATTAATTAAGCATCAATTATGCAAAGCTGATTTAAGTACAATAAGTAATCAAGGCAACCATACCTAAATAAATTTTCCTTAACTTATTTAAACACTTTACCTAATTTTGGAACCTATAATTTCATCATTTTGTACTAGATTCAAGTTCTAATCAACTAGGTTTTAGTTCAAATCAGCTTAAACTAGCTTAAATTAGCAAGATCATAAGAAATTGAATCAATTAAGCTTAAAAGCAACCTAAACTAAGCTAGCCAAATTAACTTTTCTCCATTTCTTCTTATTTGAGCACTATAGTAAACTAAAGAATCATGATTTTTTCTTCTAAACTTCAAGATTTTAGCTTAGAATCATATAATCCTAGCTTAATTAATCTTAAGTCGTCAAAATCCTTTGGTTGAAAACTAGGTCTAGAGATCTCATCTAGTATGAACCAAGCTTAAGCTATCCAAGCATGATCTTAGCTTAATCATTAACCTCCTAACTAATTTTAGGAGAAATTACAATTGTGCCATTAATGAATAGATGAACAAAATTAGCATATTATACATGTTTTAAATTCGGCCGTGACTATGTTATGCACTAATATATGTATAACATTTTATTCAATTTAATTAACCATGATTTATCTATGTAAAAGTGCAATTGAATGTTCCTTCTCATAGTAAAAACATGTCCTAATGATTTTCTCAAGAAAATCTAAATTTTTCATCCTAGACTTCTTAGATCAAGCCTTTAGGAATTCCTAGCTTTCCAAATTCCTAAAGTCCTTCCATGATTTGGTCCTAATTATACCTTTTTAACCTAAAGTCCATGCTCAATTTCATTCCAATGTAATCAATTTTGAAATCCAAGTTGTAAATCTCTTCTAATTTCAAAATCAACTTTAGGCTAAAAGGTTGACTTTTTATAGTTAACTTTACCTAAAGTTGACTTTCCTATTATGTTAACTTTTAAGTATGACTTTAAAACAAGTTTTTTTCTCACTCAACTAACTTTAATGGTTATTTTTATCACCCTAAAAGGAACATCTCAATCAACTTTTGACATTTTTAGTCTTTTGTAACCCTAGTCTCGATTTTCCAATTTTGATAGCTACCTCTTAAATCGGGCAATCAAGCTCAAATGCCTCATTATGTTGAACTAAACTCATAGAAACAAATTAAAACCTTAGTTGGGCCTTTCTATTATTTATAACTTATTTGAAAAGATCTAAAACTATAAAATCTATCTGACCTCTAACATTTAGAAAAAGTTAATTTAGGGCCTGGACAAAATAAAGTGTCTATAGCTACCTCTTTTTGGCTATTGCTAAGCACTTAGGAACAAGGTAAAGACTAAATGGACATGGTTTTGTCTACGACCTAATAAGGCCCTCTACAAGAAGGTTTCTTTTTTTCTTTAACACGTATGCAATATCCTAACTGCTTCTATGGTTTTCTACTAGTCTGCTACTCTTCTACCTAATTAAATAAATTGGACTTTAATAAGAAAAGTAAAAATGCCAACTTTACTGGTCTTTTCATTAACTAAATAGAGTGGACTAACACTCTACCTATTTCATTGGTCTTTTACCTAACCAAATGAAGTGGACTTAAGACATTGCCTTCCTTATTGGTCTTCTGCCTAACCAAGTGAAGAAGACCTGGATTGCCAACTCTATTGGTCTTCCACATAATAGAGTGGACTTACATATAATGCCAACTTTAATGGACTTAAATATTACTGAACAAAAAGGACTTGACCTAAAAACCTACTTTTGCTTAATCAAGTAAAGAGAAGAAAAAGAAAATTGACTTTACCAACTTTCTGCCTAGTTAAATGAAGCATACGAAAAGACCAAAAACTTTACCAATTTTTTACCTAATCGAGTAAAGTTGAAAAAATTTCATCTGATTTTTTGCATAATCGAATAGAGGTTACTCAAAAACCTACTTCAGCGACCTTCTACATAGTCAAATGAAGAGGATAACTAACTCTAATAGTTTTTTATCTAACCAAATAAAGGTAATAAAAGAAAGAAAACCCTGTCTAACCTTTTGCTTAATTAAATGAAGCTGACTTAAACCTAACGACATCAATCTTCCATAGAACCAAGTGAAATGGACAAAAGAAAAAGTTCTTTCTACAGGGCATAATCTTTATACAAGGTGCCAATTTGATGGTTTTCTACCTAACCAATTAGATTGGGCTTTTCTCTTTATATGGGCTAACTTTGTTTAGCTTACACATGGTGAGCTACATTAGGCTTTTCCTTTTCTATGGGACAACTTGACTGGGCTTACAACATAGCCAGCTACGTTAGGCTCATCCTCTCTCTTATTGGCTAACTTGATTAGGCTTACACATGGCCAGCTACGTTAGGCTTATTTTTCTCTTATGGGCCAACTTGACTAGGCTTACACATGGCTAGCTACATTAGGCTTATTCTAGAGCTAACCTTCCTAAGAAGATATTAATATTGGTTTTCCATTTAACCAACTAAATTAGATTTTTTCTCTCTTTTTTTTCTTCTATGTGTAATAACTATATTGGATTTAACTCATTGGCAAAGGAATGATATTATTTGAGGTATCATCCATTAGGGAATGATCCTTGTTTCCATGGACACCATTAAGGATATCTTGCTTTTAAGCAATTTCATGTAATGTAATATGAATGAATATGCATGATTCTGACTTTCATGCTAATATGCAATCACAATATAAGATTCATTTCAATGTCATTCGTAATCCACTCTTATTTTAGCGAAACACTTGTCATGACAATTTTGCTTTTATCCATCACTTTCAAATTTAGCATGGCTTCCATTACCATATTTCTTTTTCAATTTCATCTTTTTATTCCCAAAGCATTTTAATATCAATTTTATCCAATAAGGCAACATCCTCTAAATTTATCATCATATATAAACATTCCCACTTTCACTACCATTTTCTCTCTTTATTCTCATGCTTCTTTTTTTTTTTAAAGCATTGAGTCTTTTCATTTAGGTAATCTTAAACCTTAGATCACCCATGATGTGAAACAAAGTCCAATTTCTTGATAGAATATTGGTCTTTCTCATCAAAATATCAATGCAGCCTATGTTTATTCCTCATCAACTTATTCATCATCATTAAATAAATTGACAAACAATATTACATAAAAAGATAAGCCAAGAAAAAAAGTTTATTATGAATTCATTTTAACAATTGAAATTCTTAGCAATTAATCAGCTAAAAATGTTAACAATTCATAAAAAATGTTTAGTAAATGCTTAACAAAAAAAAGAGATTTAATAGGTAGGCTTTTTAAGCAAAATTATTCTACATCTTTAAAGAATGAATGTGGTTCAACTCTTCAAGATAGAATCTAATAGATTATTAGCTCATTTAGACATAATGTTTCCTTTGACAACTCTTTTAGACTATGTTGCATCTTTCTTTGGTTACAGACGTCATCTCAAACAAGAGTGAATAATTCTTCATAGCCATATGAACCCAACACTTGGCATTTAGCACAGAATCTTGCAAACCCAATAATCTTTGGCATTTGCTCCTCACATGAATCTAATAATGTTTAGTGTTTTTCTTTACTTCATGTCTTTAAACATAACATTCTTCACCCTATAGGAATTTAGTGGACTGGGTGACTCATTTTCATCCATCTCAGTCAATATCAATGCTTTTCTAGAGAATTTTTTTTTGCACCACATAAGGCCCCTCCCAATTTGAAGTCCATTTGCCCTGAGCATCCTTCTAAATTGAAAGAGCTCTTCCAAGCACCAATTCACCTTTGTGAAACTATTGAGGATGAACTTTCTTATCATGTGCTTTCATCATTCTTTTTTGATATATCTATTCATGACAAATAGCTCTCAACCTTTTCTCCTTAGTGAAGTTGAGCTACTTATATCGGGACCTGACCTATTCAGCCTTTTCTAATTTGACTTCCATTAATACCCCTAACCAGGAAATTTTCAACTTTAGTGGTAGCACCACTTCTATCCTAATGACCAGGGAAAACTAAGTAGCACCCATGGAGGTACGTAGGCATGCAAGCATATGACAACTTCTCATGCCAATTTTTGTACATTTTGGTCATATTTGACATAGTCTTCTTTATATTCTTATTGGCTACTTTTATTACCCTATTCAATTTTGGGCGGTATGTTGCCAAATTATGATGTTTGATTTTGAATTGCACATACATTTCACACATTATTTTGTTTTTCAAATTTGAAGCATTATCAGTAATGATTCTTTACAGTATTTTCATACCGGTATATGATTTCTCTTTTGAAAAATTTACAAACCACTGATTTATTAACATTCGCATAAGAAGCAGCATCCACCTATTTGGTGAAGTAATCTATTGCCACTAGGATAAAGTGGTGCCTATTCGATGCCTTTGGCATAATCAAGCCTATCATATCCATGCCCTATTTCAGAAATGGCCACGGGATGTCATCACGTGCAATTATAACAGAGGCATATTAATCTTATCTGCATATATCTGACATTGTGACATTTGCACATGTACTTTACGCAATCACTTTGCCAACCAATAATATCTAGTCTTATGATTTGTTAGGCCATTATATGTCCACTAGGGTGTGTCCCATATACCCTTTCATGAATTTCTTCCATTATTTTTTTAGCTTCAGTGGCATTTTCACATCTTAAAAACACTTGGTTTCGATTTTTTTTGTACAGGACCTTACCATCGAGGATGAAATTCATGGCCATTTTCAGAATAGTTCTCTGATAATATTTAATAGCATGACCTAGATACTATCGATCTTTAGCATATTGTCGATTTTTAATACCATGGTTAATGTTTAATTTTGGCTTCCCCTTTATGGCAATGAGCAAGAATCTCATAAATACTTATCTTAATTGGCATCACCTTAGTCGCATCAATCACCTTTATCATGGCAAATAATATAGCCGAAACATTAGTGATTTGATTCTCCTTTTTGGGTAAATGTTGAAAACCAATCTTCTTAAACTTCTCCATCAGTTTGAGAATCAACTTCTTATACTGCACTAACTTTGCATCAGGAGTTTCCATTCACCTTGTAGTTGATAGATCACTAAAGCTGATACACCTTCAAGAATTTTACCTTTTGTTCTATAACAGCTTGTAGCACTATAACACTTGCTTCATACTTTGCTATGTTGTTGTTACAATCAAAATTTAATCCACTAGTAAATGGATAATGGTTTTTACCTAAGGAAATCAATATCACTCCTATTTCACACCCTATGGCATTAATAGTGCCATCAAAGTATATCTTTCAAGTTTTATCCTTACGTGACACCTTTTTTCCTTAAGATATGCATATCAAATAGTTATTAAGAAAATCAAAGTCCAGTGATTCATAATTTTCCATATCCTAATTTGCTAGGAATTTAGCTACGACACTGCCCTTTATGGCCTTCTGATTCACATACATTATGCAAACTCTGAAAGCAACACTTTTCACCTTGCAGTCTTTTCTAAGAGAGGTGGAGCTTCACATAGTCAACATGGTTATGTGATAAAGCATATATTACTGAAGCCTTTGTGTAGCCCATGCCAAGGTGTAACACATGTTGTCCACCATGAAGTAATTAACCTCATAATCTGTAAACTTCTTGCTAAAGTAATAAACACATACTCCTTTTTCCCTATTTTATCATGTTTCCCAGTACACAGTCCATAAGTCTTTCAAATACTAACAAATATAAAATCAATTTTTGTCCCAGCACTGTTGATACCAATATAGCAGATTGAAAAGATAGTGTTTCACTTTTTCAAATGCCTTTTGGCATTCATGATTCCATTCACTAGAGTCTTATTTCTGTAAAAGCTAAAATATCATATCACACTTATCCATGAGTTAGGATATGAATATAGCAATGTAGTTCAATCTCCCTAAGAAACTCTATACCTCTTTTTTATGTATTAGGATGTGGCAAATCCTAAAGGATCCACTTTTAAGCCCAACAATTTTCTAGAGGTAACACTAAAAATACATATAGCCAAATACACGTAGCCAGAATTTTTAACATTTCACACAACTTTCTAAGGTTTCCAACATGCTAACCTTCCTTAACAAACTTGGCAATCATATCATCAATATGCACCTCTATCTTTTTATGCATTATGTCATGGAATAAAGTCATCATCACTCTCTGATATGTTACCTTGACATTCTTCAAATCGAACGACATCACCTTATAAGAAAATGTACCTTACAAGGTCACGAACATGGTTATCTCCATATCTTGTAGCATTATTTTAACCTGGTTATAACTAAAAAAGCCATCCATGAAGGAAAAAAGAATTCTTTGCTGTATTATTGATCAATGTGCCTATATGGGGTAACTGGAAACTATTCTTAGGGCTTGCCTTACTCAAGTTTCTATAATCCATACACATAGATACTTTTTATCTTTCTTTGGGATAAGCACAATATTTGCCATCCATTTAGGATACTTTGTCACTTCTAAAAGCCTAAAATCTATTTTCTTTTATACTTTTTTTAATTGTTAAGAGTATTTGCACTAGTTTACACCCAGGTTTCAATGGAAGCCTGTGTACTACTATGTCTATCTAATCCTAGCATATCCTAATATGACCAAGCGAATATATCTTTAAACTCAAGAAGGAAAATTAGTTCTTCTGGAATGGATAAGTATATTGTAGTCCCAATTTTAACTTCTCTTTTACACTCGTTAGTCCCTATATTCACTATATTCAAAGATTTTTTTATAAGGCATGATTTGTCTCTCCTCTTGTTTGATCAGTCTTGCGAAATTAGAGGGCTAGTTATTGTCTTTAGAATTCTTATTATAATATACATCATCCTTATGAAATAATTTATCAGAATTAATCCTCAGAGAGTCAACCCTTATCTATATATCTCTTGTGTTAAAATACTTGAGAAAGGTTTAACTCTATAATCTATAGAGATCTTGGTGTCATTCCAAATCTGGTGATTACAAGTGAAGTGAATATGTAACTTCAAGATCTCCTGCTTTATCAATAGAAATACTAAAATTCTCAAAGGCGTTCCTTAACATAACTAGAACCTCTCCCATACAGCCTCCTTTCTACAAGTCCAGATAAACCATAGAACAAAAAATGTCCCAAAGAGAAACAAAAGTCCTTCTATCCAATTTTTAGCTCTCAATCAACTTTCTAGTTATTTTTTTCTCTAGCCCTCTTGGCTAACCCTTTCTTTTGAACAACTTTTGCTCTGTGTCCCAACCTATTCTTTCTAACTTGATTAACCACTTTCAAGGCTTTAGTCATTCCTTGCAGATGCTTTCTCAATCTTTTTTCTACTTGGCAACCTTTTCTAATGGTCATTTTCAATCTCATCTTGGTACTCTAAGACAAATGAGGCTAAATAATCAGTAGTCTTTCCCCTGTAAATGTGGCATTCACAAACTCGAAAGATTGAAAAAAAAGATCAAGAATCTCCTCATCATGGTCAATGTAAGATGGATCAGTAGACATAATAGCCATAATGTCTTATTCTCCACTAATGATATCCACTTTAGCATCCATAATGAATTTTAATTTTTTGTGTAATGAAGGAACTACCCTTGTAAAATAAATTCAAAGCGTATCCAATAGACAATGGTATGATAATGTAATGTCCATTATTTAAAACTTCACTTCAAAAATACACAGGCTAGTTTTTTACAGCAATCATAATTATACCAACCACTTGTCATTTATCCCATCAAAGGCATGAAGAACAGTGTGCTTGTTCTTAATATGTAAAGCATCGACCAACATCCTCTATAGAGTGACTAATGGTAACACATTTAATGTAGAACCATTATTAATCAACACTCATGACATAGTATATCATTTACAATTGACAATGACATGCAGAGCCTTTATATTACCCCTATTTCCTAATGGGATTTCATCATTATTGAATGATATGAATTTATTAGTCAATATGTTATCCACTTACCAACCTATTTTATCTATAAAAAATATGATGCACCACATACACCTAATTCAAGACCATGAAGCCTTTTTATGTGTTTTTAAATTTAACAATAGAGATAGCATCAATATCTTAGCAGGCTATTTGTTTAACGCCTCCAAAATACTATACTCACTATGCTTTATAAATTTGAAGAACTTTTCAAATTCTAACTCACTCACTGGCTCTTTTACTTTCTTAGATACGATTTTCATTACCAATTCTAGCTCAGTATTAGTTTTTTCAATAGCCATAAATTTTACTTTCTTAATAGCAAGCACAACATAACACCTCTTACTCCTAGTCATGTGACTCATTCCGATCATAGATCACTTGACTGTTTAGTTCTTCAGATATCATGGTGTCAAATTCATACTTCTATGGAACTGCTTTGTCATTTTGTTAGGAAATGGCATGGGGATCCCAATGACTACTTATGGAATAGATGCCATAGTTGCAACACTGATAGAAGACTCTTTATAATAGATTACCATTGGTCTACCAACTCTAAAACAAAATCATCGTAAATCCCTTACCAACTATACCTACCGGCTCAACTATAGGCTCTTGCAACTGTTCATGAAATTTTATCTCTTATTATCTATCAACTTTTGAACAACAACCCTAAAATCATCACCATTTTACAACTCATGTCCATCCGTACCATGGAACTTACAATACTACCCTAAATTACCTATTAAAACCAACTTTTTTGAAATCATCTTAGCCTTTACTAAAGCTTGCCAAATCACCCTCAAAGGAATTTTCACCTCATTTATGCTCATCTTTACCTTACATGCCTTTTTTATATCACCATATTCACTTTAGGTTCAACATGATTAAACAATAGGTTTTTAGTAAGATTAGGACCTAGTTAGTCTCAAACTTCAGCTTGCTAGTATCAATAAGACCTAGAACCTTTCTCTTGAATGTTGTAAAATTCTTTATCGCATGCCCCTGTACACCATACTCATATATGGCACTGGCATCATACTATTTTAGGTAAAAAGGTTGGAAAGGTGTGACATAGATTGGTGCTATCAATTACCATCGAAACAACTATAGGTACAGATCACGATAGAACATCAAGATTAGGCTGAACTATTTTGTATTATAAGCTGGTCTAGTATGTCTAGGGTTATTTATGGTGTTTTGGGTATTCTAGGTTTTTTACTTACTACTTTGTGGATTCATGCATGTCGGGTTATATGCAGTAGTATGTACAAGTTAGAGGGTAAATGGATAAGAACTTAAATTTAACCCAGACACTATAGATTAGTATGGATAATAGGTACTAGGTTAATGGGTGCACGATTGCCAATGGTAATAATATTAGCTTCCTTCTTCTTCTTTTTACCTAAGGTTGATTTCTTACTTCTTGAAGATTCTCTACTTGACATCTTACCACTTTTAATGGCATTCTTGATCATTTCTTGGATAGTAGCATATCTATAAAATTTTCAGCGGCATTGACAACTAATTTCTCATAAAATGGAGCCCTAAAGTACTAATGAAAATGATTGTCATCTCCTTCCCATCAAGGAAAGAATCACTTATATAGCCTTTTCTCTCCACCTTTGAGCATATTATCTAAAACTTTCATTAGACTTCTTCTTCATATCCTGCAATGACATTTGGTCAGATGCCTTATCCATAATATGCTTGTGTTGTTCCAAGAAAGCTCGAGCCAAGTACGATTGAGTTTGGATCGTAGCTTTATCCAACCCACATATTATCAAACATTAGCACCGATCAAGCTATGCTAAAAGCAATAGATCAATAACTTTTCATTATTCTCATACCTGCCATCTTGTAGTATACATTCTATTATAAGCAGATGGACACATGGTACCATTATACTTCTTAAACTCCAGTGCCTTAAATTTTGGTGGAATACCCAACTGAAGCATCAAGCCCAATTCTATCACATCCACTACTTCAACCTTATCTACTTCTTTTATGGCCCTCAATCTTTTTTTTAGGACTAGTAACTATAACTACTCCTTTTTAGCATACTTAAATGCTTCCATTATAAGCCTATCCAATTTGGCAAAACCATCAAGGCCAGAGACTAGTGGATTTAAATTAGTAGACCTCAGATCCAACCCCTTATCAATAATTAACTATGGGATAGGAACTTTAAGATGCCCATGCATCATTAACATAATTCCAATAGAGGCTATGGCTTGAGACACTTGAACTAAAGACATAATGTTTTCTACCCTTGCACTAGTCACAAACTTATTAGATTTTCTATTAGGATCACCTTCCTCAGCCTGAGAACTTGAGCCTTCTACTTGTTCCTTCCCTTTGCTAGCTAATGTCATCAACTCCATAATTTTAGCTAATTGTAACCTTAGTTCATTCTGACCCTTCATTACCTATTGTTGAACTTGCTTCACCTTCTTTATCCTAGCTGTAGATCATTTTCCATATTTCTAAGATGAGAACAAGTTTGTATCTCCTCTGAATGGATACCTTCACATTTTCCTCATGTTCATAATTTTTTCCCTTTGAAAATGAAACTAGATTCTAGAATCCTGCATTATGATTATTATTCATGATATGATATGAATGCAATTGCACATATATACAAAAAGAATGTGTTAGTATGAATGCAATGACATGAATAATATGTAAACATATTGAAGGCATGGGCTAAGGCAATAGCTCCAACATATTCTAATTATTACATCCAAACAATCTGAGTATATGTCTGTTCATTTGCAAAAAATAGAAGGTGGTGTATTCTTCAATTGCCGAGACCTCCCTTTTGAAAGTGAAGCACTAACATCTTAAATTCCAAAACTAAGCCACGGTTTGGAGCAACCCCTATTTTATCCTAACTCAAACTGGTAAAGCTATATCTCCACACTTTCAGGTGAATAGATCTTTCTTGATACTGTTCCATTGATCCTATATGGCTCGTAAATCTAACAAGTCATTTTGCAAGAATTCAAGATTAACTCGAACCAAAAATGGTAATATGTTTTGACTTTCAAAGCATCCCCATGTTGTTTTTGAATCTCTTCCTACCAATCCTTTAGTACAGAGTAGTTTTCTTAATCGAGACTATATGTTCCCCTATATCAGATGACCTTTAGGATGGACGTTATCTTTTTGATACTAATAGCCTTCAAATGCACTAATAATGATGCTAAAATGCATGCAAAACAAACAAAAAAGTAGACAAGATCACGAATTAGTCACATATAATATAATTAAAATATTCCAAATGGTCCTAAATATTTCATTCTCGAGCTTCACAGCCTTTTGGAATAGAAGAGAAATATTAATTTTGATACTGGGGCATGTACCCCGTAGTCGAATTCTAAAAAACTAGCCAATCGATACATGGACCAAATTTAGGGCACCAATTCCCTTTAGGACGCTTTTCTTGAAATCAAGCTATCATGATGCTTCTAGTGTCACATTAGTCATTAATCCAATGGCATAACGGTATGTTCAATCATTCTTAACACTATAACATTCATGATGCAAAAGTTATGAGATGTCCGTTCACCTCAACTTGATTTTATTTTTGGACATGTTTTAGCCATCAACTCAATAACCATATAGCGAGTTATAATCAAATAAATATAGATCATATTAATGGGACAATAAATATCCTGAGTGATGAAGTTCTTTCAACAACACTGGAAGTTGGAAGCATTTCCTGATTATACCAGAACTTTGGGTTGTTTTAGATTTTTAGTATGTTTAACTATGTTTGGCTCCTACCGCTCATTATATGCATGTTTAACATGGCCCTCTAACATATGTGGTCCTCAAATCTTTCTTTCCACTCGATAGGAATAGCAAGGCATCCCGATCCTAGGCCCATCTTAGCTTGGTAAAATGGGTTCGATCCAGGTGAGTGCACTACTCATGTTTATACTGATGAATCACGAAACAAGAGCAATGCACCCTAAGGGCTTTGGTCAACCATCCAAATTGTTAATCAAATGATTGGTTAATAACCCCATATATCTTAAAATAGGTCCTATATTTCCTTCCCTCAGCACTTAGCAGAGGGTCTAATGCATATGCTATTGCAGTGTTTGATGGGAAAACTCTAAACCTAGATCTTACTTCATAATCAGCGATATATATATCAATCATTTTACTTATTTTTATAAGCAAGAGTAGCATCAGATTTTTATTTAAGTGCTATAACATGGTTAGTGCACATGACAATATCATATTACTCAATCAATCAAACAAACAATAACAATAACAATAATAAATATGTGTTGCACCTAGCACCTAAGTGGCACCAAACAACATAATTTGACTCATCTGAACAACACCTAATGACTCACATTAAAGCTTACCAAGTTTATACTCATCCAAGCATAATTAAAAACTTAAAGATATTTATTATTTAGCTCCAAATCAGCTTTAATTCAAGCTATTTTATTTTAATATCCCCAAGTTACCCATTACAGAGTTTATTAAGCAAAGTTAAACTTTGATACAACTATTGATTAAGTGAACCAAAGCTAGCTATTAGGGATTTTTTAATGAAAACAAGGTTCTACACAACCCAAACATCCTAACCTACATTTTATCATGCAAATAGAATACTTACCTATGGTTCTGGCAACTAATCATCCACAATGCCTATTCTAACCATAAAAATTCCACATTGTTGAATACTTATGCTTATATAAAGATAAATTCTTATTAAATTCTCATCGATAAATAATCAAGCACAAAAAACAAGCTTGGATTTAATTCAATTAATTGCCTAACAATCAAATCATGCTTTCAACATTTAAGCTCTACAATTGAACAAGTAAGCTTCTAAATTCATTCAACTAATCATCAATTTTAGCTCTAATCATCAATTTTAGCTTACTTATGTTTATCTCAACTTAATTCATCTAGGTTTCATCAATTAAGCATCAATTATGCAAAGCCCGCTCAAGCATACTAGGAAATCAAGGCAATTGAACCCAAAATGAAATTTTCCTAGCTTATTTAAACACTTTACCTAGTTTAAGAACCTATAATTTCATCATTTTGCACTAGATTCAAGTTCTAATCAAGTGGCTTTAGCTCAAATCAGCTCAAACTAGCTCAAATTAGCAAGATCATGTGAAATTGAATTAATTAAGCTTAAGATTAACTTTATCTAAGCTAGCTGAATTAACTTGTCTCCATATCTTCTTATTCAAACACTATAATGAACTAAAGAATCATGATTTTTTCTTCTAAACTTCAAGATTTCAGCTCAGTATCATTTAATCTTAGCTCAATTTATCTTGAATCATCAAAATCCTATGAATGTGTTGGTTGGAAACTAAGATTAGAGATCTTATCTAGTTTGAACCAAACATAAACTACCCAAACATGATCTTAAGGTGAATTTCAGCAATTAATCATGTAATCAGCTTAAAATGACATGAACTCAAGTAAATAATAGCTCAAAATCAAATTAATACATCATAACATCAAGATTTAAAGTGGTTGAATATTAAATAGTATAAATCATCAGGGCTGAACATTATTCAAGCATCAAAAAGCATGAACTAATCATCAACATAATGAAATTGAAATGATATTAAAGAGAAACGTTAGAGATTATACCTATGCCAAGCTTGCTTCCCTTCTAAAGATGATGTAAGCTTAAGAGAAAAAAATTCTAGATTTTTTAACATTTGCCAAGTGTTTAAAAGTTTTGAAATCATCGCTAATCACCCTTATTTATAGGCCTTTGAGTTGGTGATTTAAATTTTAATCACTTGTGGATGGTCTTAGCTTAATCACTAACCTTCTAACTAAGTTTAAGGGAAATTGCAATTGTGTCATTAATAAATATATGAACAAAATTAGCACGTCATATACATGTTGAATTCGACCATGACTATGTTATGCACTAATCTGTGTGCAACTTTGTATTCCATTCAATTAACCTTGATTTTTCTATGTAAAATTATAGTTGAATGTTGCTTTTTGTACTAAAAATATGTCCTAATGAGTTTTTCCAAAAACATCTAAATTTTGTATCCCGAACCTCTCCGATTAAGCCCTTAAGAATTCTCGACTTTTTACCCTAAAGTCTTTTCATGACCTAATCTTGATTACACTTTTTAACTTAAGGTCCATATTCAATTTCATTCCATTTAATCAATTTTGAAATTCAAGCTATAGATCTTATCCAATTTCAAAATCAACTTTAGGATGCAAGGTTGACTTTTTGTAGTTCACTTTTTTATAGTTGACTTTGCCACAATATTGACTTTTGATTTTAACTTTAAAATAAGTCTCTTTTCACTCAAATAACCTCAATGAATGCTTTTATCACCTTAGGAGACACATGCTAGTTAGTTTTTGACATTCTTGGATTTTAGAAACTCATGTCTCAATTTTTCAAATTCGGCATTTACTCTTTAAATCAAATATATAAGCTTAGACGCCGCATTATGTTAAACTAAGCTCATAGAAACAGATCAAAGCCTCAATTGGACCTTTTTATCATCTATAACTTACACGAGAAGGTCTACAACTAGAAAATCTATGTGACCCTTAAAGCTAAGAAAAAGTCAATTAGGGGCCTGGTAAAATAAAATGTCTACTAGCCCATCATTTTTGAATAATTCAAAAAAACTCTATAATAGCTTTTACTTTTTAAATAATTTAATCCTTGTCTCATTTTAATTTCATGAAATCACCCTTTTATGTGTAACCTATTAGGCCTCCATCGTATTGGTAATAAATATAAATTCACTCAGTTAAGAATAATTTATATTTATACACCAAATTGGCATCTAGCAATGCATCATGGCCACCCAATATGTAGGAAGAGTTAAATTGGTTTTGACAAGCCCTTTAGAGTACAATATTTCAGTGTAATTCAATTCTTTCATTATATATCTTAGAATAGGCAAAAGCTAAGGGCAGCGTCTACTTTTAACCTATTCCATATTAATATGCAACCTCTATGTGATAACTTCGTAATCAAATTATCTTGGCCAAGGTTTTTGAGTTAACACGGGCTAGGAACAACTGTGATATGTCACTTATAGCACTTGAGGTTATGAATCATCTCTGGTATTCATTTATTGTGAACTTGTTCATGATGATCTTTAAGTTAACACCCATGCACCTTCAGTATGCTTTATATCATACCTAAAACCACCTTTATTTGGTATTCATCTATTACGAACTCATTCAGGATGATCTCTAAGTATGATAATTTATATACAAGATGACCTATTGTCAGAAGTCTAAGGATCACTTAGATTAATGACACATGAGAGTATTTTTATAGACACTTGAGTGAAATACCACATAGAACTCTCATAGCAGGTCACAGTGAACTTGTTACCACAATAAGCAATTAGTATGATGTCCCTAAGTATCTTTATACTTCAACTTATGAGATCAGTTGCATGCATCCTATACATGAAGGCTTATATATGCTAGTTTTGTGTATTGTCAATGCCCTGACTTGACAATACAATGAATATGAATGTTTTTAGAAGCATAACTTTGATGCATAGGGATCTCATAATTGTAACTCTTTACAATTCTCTAGAAAAGCTAATGTACTTGATGGGCTTTATCTACATAAGATATAAAACTACTAATTATGTATCAATCTTAAGGATAAAGAAATATCTCATATTATATTAAACAAATATAATGGATGTTCCATAAATTAACTAATAGCTAGTGTTTTACAAGCAGATCCGAGTGGCTTATAGAGCTTACATTAACAATCTATCCCTAGCATTAAAACTATTCACTTATATGTCTAAGCCCTATATTCTCCATATGGTGATCATGTTTTTGCTACGATAAAACCTTAGTGAAAGGATCAGCTACATTTTCCTTAATGTGTACTCATTCCATACTAACATCATGTCTTTCTATTATGTCTTTGATGATGTGATGTTGCCATAATATGTGTTTTGATTTATGATGAAATATTGATTCCTTAGCTTGTGCCATAGCTCCATTGTTATTAGAGTAAAGTGGTACTAAATCAATAATGCTTGGAACCACACCAAGTTCAGCAATGAACTTCCTCATCCAAACTATCTCTTTCCTAACCTCACATGGAGACGTATTTAGCTTCAATTGTTAAATATGCAATTGTCACCTGTTTGGAACTTTTCCAACTGTAGCTTTGTTAAAGGTAAATACTTAACCGCTTTGTGACTTGTAGTCATCTTAATTTGATTGGAAGCTAGCATCAGTGTAGCCATTTTCTTAAAGCTCAACCTCTACGAAAACCAAAAAAGATATCCCAAGTTCTTCATAAGTACTTTGGCATATTCTTCATAGCAGTCTAGTGGCCTTCATTATGATTGCTTTGGTATTTGGTCATGATACTGAAAGTATATGATACATCTAATCTAATACATAATATGGCATATATGATGGATCAAACTATTAAGGCATATAGAATCTCATCCATCTATACCCTTTCATTTGAGGTTTTAGGATGCATCTTTTTCAAGTAATGTATACCATGAACCATAAGCAAATTTTTTTTCTTAGAGTTTTCAATTTTAAACCTTTTAGGAATCTTATCAATGTATTAAGATTGAGACATGCTAAGCATTCATTTTGATCTATAACTATAGATCTTTATTCCTAAAATAAATACTGCTTCTCCTAAATCCTTCATGGAAAATAGTCTAAATGTCCAGACCTTAATAATCTGCAGCATAGGTATGTCATTTCCCATAAACACTATGTTGATGACATATAGCAACAAAAGAAATGATTGCTTGTCCATTTATCTTCTTATATAGATGCATGGATCATCAAGATTCTTCTTGAAGCCAAATTCCTTAATTGCTTTGTCAAATCTAATGTTCTAACTCCGTGATGCTCATTTTAGTTCATAAATGGACCTTCTTAACTTACATACTTGATTTAGACTCCACTTGGATATAAATCCTTTAGGCTGTGTCATATACATTCATCTTGTAAATTCTCATTAAGAAATGCTATTTTTACATCCATTTTCCAAATCTCATAATCACGATATATGGTTATTGCAAGCAATATATGAATGGATTTTACCATGTAACAAGTGAAAAAGTTTCCTTATAATTGAAGCCTGATTTTAACCTTTTACCACTAGTTTGGCCTCATACATTTGCACGTTGCCATCTACATCAGTCTTTCTCTTAAAGACCCATTTGCACCTTATGGGTTTTACCCTTTTAGGTGGGTCAACTAAATTCCATACTTGGCTAACCTTTATGATATCCATTTTAAACTTCATGGCATTAAGCTATTTCTCAGAATCAATGTCAAACACTGCTTTTTTATAGGTGGTAGGATTAGTATCATAAGGCAAGCCTTCTTGATCAATGAGAAATCCATATCTTATTAGGGTTTGTTCATCTGTCTTGATCATCAAAGTATTTTTGTTTATTAAGTTTTTGGT
Organism: Adansonia madagascariensis; assembly: GCA_038381835.1. NCBI lineage: Eukaryota > Viridiplantae > Streptophyta > Magnoliopsida > Malvales > Malvaceae > Adansonia > Adansonia madagascariensis. The sequence continues at coordinate 3,359,317 of JBBYHL010000017.1, read as the reverse complement.
GGAGCATCTAATGCTTTAGCCCTCAACTCTGGTTCTAAAAAAGTGTTAATTTGCAGTTCTTGAAATTTTTTCAAGTTAGTTTTGCTCCCACTTAACTTTTCTAGTAAAAACTTTTTCTCTAAGAAGACAGTGTGTTTTGAAACAAATATCTTTTGTTTAGACAAGATGTAAAAGTAATATCTAGCTATTTCTTTTGGATATCCCATAAATTTACATCTGTCTAACCTAGCTACAAGCTTGTCAGATGCTGTTTGCTTCACTTAAGCTGGATAGCCCTAAATTTTAAGATAAGACATATATGGCCTTTTACCATGCCATATCTCATATGGTTTCTTATCAACAGATTTGGTTGGAACCCTATTTAGAAGATATGCAATAGCTTTTAAGGAATAACCTTAAAAGGATATCAAAAGTTCTATCTTAGACATCAAGAAGGTTCAGTTCCTTTTTTCAGACACCTCATTGTGTTATGGAGTTTCGGGTAGAGTCCATTGGGATGGAATGCCATTCTTTGTCAGATGACCTAAGAATTTTTTACTTAAGTATTCTCCTCCTTGATCAAATCTAAGAGTCAAAATTCTCTAGCCAATTTGTTTCTCTACTTCAGCTCTAAATTCTTTGAAGCTTTTCAAAAGCTTCAGATGTGTACTTCATTAAGTAAACATACCCATACTAGAGTAATCATCGATAAAGGTAATGAAGTATGAATACCCATTTCTAGCTACCGCAACATGGCCAAGATATGAATCTTGATCAGCCAACCTTAAAAGGCGAGAGTACCTCTCATTCCTATATATATATATCTATATATCCTTAGGTTTTATTTTTAGGGCCCATATCATTATTTTTTTCCTTTTATGTTGGGAGTGAGTTTTCAAGATGAATCGATCACTCGACTTAACCTTAAATAGTTATTATGAAATGACCATTAATCTTGGAGTCACCACCAATCTATTTTATCCAGGTGAGATAGGTCAACTATCAACATTTTTACTTTAAAGGTTATGAACCCCTAAAAAAACTCTAAGGTCTGTGATAATAGTAGAGATCTCGTAAAAGGGTTTGGGAGTTGGTTACAATCATGAGTAAGAATTGATCCCTTTCATAACCCTAAAAATTGACACCTTGTTAAGTACATGTTAAATTTTGATTTTTATTTGGTTGCAAGATTCAACATTTAATTATAATTCCTATATATTAAAAATAAAATTTTATGAAATAAATTTATTATTCTGCATGTGAAAATTAGTTTTTTTAATATTTTTGAAAACCAAAATATCTTTCACACTTTACTGAAGGTTAAAGAGATACAAAAGGTTTTATCATTATCTCTTCCATACCCCACCAGTGGGCTAGAAGAATACGAAAGGTTTTACTTTTGTGAAATTAAGAAAAATTCTCAATTTTCTTGCTTTTAAAAGGATATTTCATTGTTAAAATAATTTTCGAAAACCTTTTCCATATGCCAAGAGAAATTCTATATACTACTTAAAGTTGAAGACATTGCCTTAATTTTAAAACTTTTGATTTTATTAGAAATAATAAAAAAAACTTATCCTAAGACCCAGACTTGGTCAATGAGACCAAAATGTCCTTTAAAATGCACCTTCGGCATGAAAGTATCCTGGTGACTCTAAAGGACTTGATTCTAATGTGTACTACTAAAATGTCCTTAAGGCATATCTTTGATGTGAAAGTATCCTGGTACCCTAAAGGACTTGATAACTTAATAAAAAGACAAACATATCCCTATTATGCACCTTCGACATAGAAGTATCATGATGATCATAAAGGACTCGGTTCTAATATAAATTACTAAAATACCTATAAAATGTACCTTTAATATAAAAGTATCTCGTAATCCTAAAGAACTTGATAATGATATGGAATGATAATTTTACCCTAAATGGGTAGCTAGGCATCAAAGATGACCTAAACTACAAAAATTATTAATTGGTCTCTAAATTTCTCAAAATTATATTTTAGCCCAAAAATGGCTAAAAATGCTAAAAAAATTTAAATGACCAAAATACCCTAAATGGGTAATTTGACAAGAGAAATGACCATTTTAACCCTAAACTGCAAGGCTTTACTAAATGATCCCTAAACTTTTCTAACATTGCAAAATGGCCCCTACATGACACAAAACACAAAATCAAACATCAAATACATCAAATACAACATGGAAAACATTCCAAATAGCACCAAAAGCATTCAGCTAAACACCTTTGGCCTTGGAACAATTTTTAAAATTTTTGCAAATAAATCCTTAAACTTTTTAAAATTACAAAATAACCCTTAAAAGGTTAAGAATGCATAATATGCATTTAATCATGTTAAAAATACATGAAAAATGCTCTTAAAAGTCTATAAGTGATTCAGCCAAGCATGGATGGCCTTGGAAAAATTTTTCAATTTTTTACAATTTAGCTGTTACACTTTCCCTAATTATAAAATAGCCTAAAAATCAAAAAACTTCACAAATAAATACATATATAGTTAGACCAACATGGGAAATACTCTTTTAAGGCCTTGAAATTTTTGGAAAAGTTATTTTTTGTACCTATAAATTTAAAAAATGGCAAAATAGTCAAAAATACTATTAAGCCAAACATGAAAATTTATTCCAAGCATACCATCATATTCAGCCAACATATATAGCAAGCAAAAACAATTTTTTTCCACATAGTTTCGTAAATATCAATATGAATACATGTCCTAAATTTTATCAAGCATAAATATGCATGAATTTGTGAAAAATAATGAATTTATCAATGAATTTCATCATGAATCAATATGAAAATACCAAGTAAAATATAATACAAAATTATATACATAATATCATAACATCATTTTTGCAACAAACATGTATTTTCATGGTGAAAATCAAACTATTGCTAATAAAAATCAAATTTAACAATTATATCAAGAAACTTTGACCATAGCCTTCATACTTGGCTTTTCAACATGGATCAAATTTCATGAGCACAAGTAATTAATAGGCTCACTAAAAGGAAGAATTATGCATAAAATGATCAAAAATTAAAGCTTTTATAAGAGAAACTGTTTAAAAAGCTTGAAAACTTAAGAAATCTTAGTGCTTTTTTGTTTTTTTTCGTGTAGAACCTTTAAGCCTTCATTTTGAATCATCCTTCATTTTAAATAGGGGAAAATTCAGCCTAGAGGCTAAAGAAATCCCCTTGGCCAAATGGCCATGTGATTTTATTTATTTATTTACTTTTTGTTTTGTTAAATTTATCTTTTATTGATTTTTTAATGTTTTGATAAGGTTTAATTAATAAATTTTGTCTTTGTGACTCACCATGGCAAGTCATAGAGCCTAATGTTAGTATTTACCTTAATGATAAAATTTAATACTAATTAAAAATATTCTTGTATAGTCAGATTATCAAATTTTGAAATAAAAATAAATATTCACAAATTTTTAAAAATGGTTGAGTAAATAAAATTAATTGCTAGTTTTATGAAAAGAATTGAAGTGGAAGGACTAAATTGTAAGAAATTAGAAGTTATAAATTGACAAGTTTAATTACAAATTTGATCATGTAAAAGGCCTAATTAAATATCAATATAAAAATTTTTGGCCCAAAAGAATTAATAAAAATTTTGAAGAGAGAAAAATTATTTGGCTTTGTTATAAAATTAAAATAAACTTGGTGGGCTTGTTGGAAATTCCAAATGGGCTTTGGCAAAATTATTGACTGGCAATATTCGACACAATTAAATGAATGTGACACGTATAAAGTTGAAAAAACATAATATGACACGACACAAATATATTCTCAAAATCTATCTAATACAAATTATAAACGTATCAGAATTAATATAAATATAAAAAAACCTTAAATACAATTATAATATGATAAATATATATATAAATATGATACGCATACACAAATTGCCAAGTCTAGTTATTAGGTTTGTTGGGAAAATGAAATGGCTCTGTAAGCTTATTAGGCTTGTGAAAAATAAAATGTGTTTTAGGCCATTAAGTGAATTAGAAAAGTTTAAACCCATAAAAAATCCCTGGCTATTAAAAATATAATTAATAAAGTTTCCATATAAAAATTCTAAAAGAAATTTTTGAAAAATTTTATGTGTAAGAAAAAGGTAATTAAAAATTTCAAACTCCTAAAATTTTACGAAAAAACTTTTTATGAAAAAATTGGTATTTAATAAAAATGAATTGAAATTTCAAAAGGCTATATCCAAGTTATTTTATTGAATATGTGAAAATATTTAGAACTTTAAATTCTGAAAAATTTTACATAACAACTTCACAGATAAGAAAAAATTCATATTTTGGAACAAAAAACTCCAAAATAATTCAAATTTATGCAAATAAATTGTATTCAACACATTACTCAAAATATTAATTTATAAAAATAAAAAAGATGAAAACCTAAAATCTAAAACAAATGTTACCAAAAAAATTTTGCAAGCATGCTATTTACAATACTATGAAAAGTTTAAATTTAACACATAAATCTAACAACTTGAAACCTTCTACTGTAAAATGCCAATATGTATTTTTTCTTGAATAATTTTTATTTTTGGGGGTGAATATCAACATAAATGCTACACAAGTGTCAATAGAAAAATATGCAATCAATTTTCAAAATTTCATAATAAAACTTCAAAAAAGTTCTAACAATAGGGAAATTTGACTGTAACATCATATGCAAAAAATAAATTTCAAAATTTGATAAGAGATATTTAAAAACTATTTTTTTATTGAATATTCATCCTTTTTATTTAAGGTTTATTCTCTATGACCCTCGAAATTGCTTTTTTTCCATCATGTGCATTGCGGTCATTTAGCCATGATTTAAAAGGTTTTGAAACGCTCATTTTGCTTGGAGGAGGTTGACCTTTACCAAGGCAGTCGTTAGATTCTCAATCTTGGGCATATAGTGCTATGAAAAAGGGCTCGGATAAAGTTAGGTGTCTACACTAGCCATTATGGTCATTGGTCTACGTACATCAAAATGTATTAGGCTTAACAAATCACCGACCCTTTTCAGTTTTAGCAGTGAAGGGAATCTTGGTCATCTTACCAAGGAGATAGAATACATATGTCCCCATATGATTCATAATCAAATAAGTTGAGGTAGACTTATTTGTGTAACTTGACTACTCGAGTCTCGTTGACATGTTCAAGCCTAAAGTGCTAGATATAGGTCTTAGTTGGATCATTCTTCTTTATTTTCTTTGCATTGATGTTGAGTAAATTCACTTATGGATCCAATGCAAATAATCCATTCTTTAACGAGGCCAACCATAGACCATGTCATTTAGAATGATAACACAGCTATTGCTTTTCATTATAAACTCAAAATCATCATTATCATTTAAGTATGACACTAAAATGATGTCTCTAGACAGCCTACGAACATAAAGACATTCTTTTAGTTCTAAGGTCATGCCTGAAGACAATGATAAGGTATAAATTCTAGTAGCGTGAGCTACAACTTTTGCTCCATTGCCTTTCCTTAGAACTAGCTCATTTGATTCCAATTTTTACTGTTCTTTAACAAACTTATGTCATTTATATAGTAAAGTGGTAAAATTGAGATTGGTCCTAGGATATGCATATATGATCCTTCTCATGCTTTGAAGGCAAGGATAAAACTATTTGGAAGCATATCTTGAATGGTGAATTTACAATTAAATTGGCCTATTAGACAATTTGGCAAGAAGTGGAACTTCAAGTTGAATTAGATTACTCCATAGAGAAAGTTATAGTCTTTGAAACTTCCTTTCAAAATCATCATTTTCTTATGGAAAATATACAACAACAGCTTCCTTATTCAGAGTGAGTTCCTAAAACGCAATATCTGGGTCAAAGGTTTGTGTCCCCCTAGTAATCAGAAGGCAACATTGGAACACTTCTTTATTAAATGTAAATTAGTTAGAGCCATAAGGTTTGCATCTGATTTCTCTCTTAAAATAGATTGCTTGTTTTCTAACAAGATTAATGTCTAAATCTAGAAGTAGCTATTGGATCTAAAACTACCAGAAGCATAAACCTTCTACAGCCATTTTGTCAATATATTGTAGGCCATATGGAAGCACAAAATGAATGCATTTTTAATAGATTAGAACCTAATCCACTTTAAAACCTTTTCATTCATAAGGCCCATGTATGGGGTATACTTGATGCTTTTAATAGCCATTCTCAAACCAAGAAAGGAGTCTAGATAAGTCAGTACCACTACCAACCCATCACACAAGATAGATCACCACTCAAGGCGAAGAATGCATATGGATGATTTTTCTTAAAGTTTACAAAACCAACAATTGTTGGTTTGGTATTTTAGTGCCATCTGTAGAGACAAAGATGAAAATGTCACTATTCTTAGTAACAGCATCGAAGCTTCCATGACTAGCAATGCCAGAATCTTCCTCATAAAGTATATTATTCTCAGACTTACTAATTTCAAAGCTCATACGATCTTATACAAGGACACTAAGAATAAGTTGAAAAAAATCATTTGAAGAAGAATAAAAGCCAACAGAAAGATTCAGCCTACGCTAAACATACTTTAAATGGTTTTTTTCGGCATTCAAGTCTCTTATACTACTACTTGGCAACCCTTAGATAGGAAGTCTCCATAATGGTGCAAAGAGCAATAAACTTATTAACCTCTTTCAGTTGGCCATAACTTGCAGACTCTTTATGTTGCCCATTATTGTTTTTTTTTGTTATTTCATCTACTTTTCCTTATTTGTTTAATTACCAAAAAAAATATTTATGTTACCTGTCACCACATGCCCTACCTTTAAAACTTTGGACGATTCAAAAGGCATAACACGCTCGACTTAAAAATAAATGATGATTGGTTATGGTCGAGCCTTTGAGCTATCCCTTGATTGGGATTTGGATTAGGCATGATAATATGAAGGGGTAGGGACCGTCGGACAAGTCGCTCATCTCATTGGATCCGGATAGCCACCATAAAGTGGCCATAAACTTGGAGTCACCATCTATCATTTTAGACTAGGCAAGATCGGATGCCTATTGAAAACATGTCATGAGTTATGAAACTCAAAACACTGATTTCAAAGTCTACGAAGTCCAAAGACTAGTTGGTTAGGCTCGAGAGTTAGTTATATGCAGGGAAGGACTAGCATCCCCATGATGCTCGAAATCGATACTTACTAACTATATCTCACTTTGGTCTCAGTTAAATCAGTTTGATTTGGTCTTTATTTAGATATAATCCTCTTTAATGCATGAAGTTTTGGAAAATATAAATCTAGGGTTTTTTACTAAGAAAAATTAGATCACCTATGCACTTCGGAGATGTAAGGAACATAGGGATTTTTTATGTAAACGATGTTCGAATTAGATTTTAATAATTGGATGTTTCGTATTAAGCACTTAAGAGATACCAACATGAAACATCGCCTCATAAATTTCATTAAAAAATGAATTTTAAATATGAATGCACAATAACACTACAAAAGGAAACAAGTTACTGAGGCAAAAAATAAGAAATATAATAATATCATAGACAAGCAATCACAAACAAAAGAACAAAAAAAAGGGGGCGATTGAAATGTATCTCATAATTGCTTTTGATTATTGAAGAATAACTCGAATGACAATTTTAGAGATTAGTCTGGATTCGATGGTAATTTGAAGAACAAAGACAATTTTATCCAAACAGTTTGAGGCATCTGGAAGAGAGAAAATTTTAAGTTTTTAAGGTAAAAGCGAGGTTGGAGTATCCCCTCAGAGAAGTGGGGTTGGAGTCTCCCCTAAAATAGAGTTATGAAAATAGTTAGGAATAAAAAAATTTTATCTTTTTTTTAAAAAATGGGGTTGGGTGTCCCCTCAGAGTAGTGGGGTTAGAGTATCCCCTAAGTTAGGAAAATATTTAGGAACAAGGAGAAAATTTAAACTTTGATTAAAAAAAGGGGCTGGAATATCCCTTTTGAGTAGTGGAGTTGGAGTATACCACTAGCAAAAATTTTAATGTAAAATCCTATTTTTCATATTTTAATCTTGATTCGAGTCAAAGGGGGTTAATGTTGTGGGGGAATCAACTGAGCATATTTCTTAAACATCCAAACATCTCGATAAAAGGGGATTCAAAAATGAGGTTGAAAATAGAGGACAACATTTTCAAGTGGATCTGAAGATTTCAGAGGTAAATAAGGTACCGTTGGAAAGGCAACTCGACATTTAATATAAAAATATTTCAAAATTCTAAAAAATCATTTTCTAGGTGAAATTAATTTTTAAAGTTAGGTTCGTCTCAGCTCTGGCAGCATGTACAATTAAAAGGGCATGATGGATTTCGATAAATCATTTTAAGCTTATCCAAGATCATTAGATCATAAATAATACCTTTTCAGAAAGTGAATTTTGTGAATGTTATAGGAGAAATATCTGGAAATTTCATAAAAATCATATGGTGGGCCGAAATGGCCCAAACAGAATGTTGCACGCGAGTCTAGGGGTTTCGGATAGCAAATGCTTAAAAAATTATAACTCCCTTGTCCGGGATGATCCAAGGGCAAATAAGGCACTGTTAGAAAGGTAATTCAATGCCCTTTAAAGGAAAAATATTAGAAAAATCAAAGAAAATATTTTGTGGTTTGAAAATGACTTTTCAAGTTGAGACTATAGTATTACTAGAGCAAAAACATGGGGATTATTTGGTATTTTGGTTTTCTGAAGATAGATTCGGGCCTAAGACAATCGAACATTCATGATAGAAAGTAACATGAGCTTCAGAAGTTCATTCCATATTCAGGAGTAGTTTGGGATGATAGAACAACCCATTGACCATGTCACCAAAATAAACATGAAACTTAAGATTAAGGTTTAATACTTAAATGGATTTCCTTTTTTTAAAAAATAAACATATTTCACCATGAAATCCAAAGCTAAAATGTTGATTTACTCCCAAGATTAGGAGACCAATTTAATTAAACCATTAAGGCCATGTTATTCTTCATCTATTGAGGCAGCATGAACTTAACTTAGGGATTTTTCTAAAAATCAGTTTGTGAGAGACAAACAAGTATTTTAATGGAGATATCATGAACAAAATATAGCAAATACAAAGATAAACATGGATTAAACATGCAGATAAGCATAAATGACATTTTAACATGGAAATAGGTGACATAAATGCCAGAATATGACAAATAAGGTGCATGGAGATGATATAAACATGTTTATACCAAGGAGTGGATGTTGGAGTTGTCAAGATAGCATTTTTACTTTATAAGCCTCCTTTAAACACAAGAAAAATATTTAAACATAGTAAGACACATTAAAGTGACTATTTAAATATGAAATAAATATGTGAATATGGAAAGGCATGGCAAAAGATGCATGAACAGAGGCTGTTTGATGATGAAAATGAAGTATGGTGAGTTTATATATCCAACAACATCAATATGCCAAGGAGGTCATCAATATCCTAGGGCTACCACAACCAAGGCAACAAAGAGGCATGAGAGTATTAGGAGGGTCATGGTAGCATGAAGGGCTCACTAAAATGAAATGGATGAACAAAACAGAAAATGTATAGAAAAAGGTAAAAAATATACTAGCAAAAGCTTAAACTTTCTTTTTTTTTTAGGTAGTAACTTTAAGCTCAGTCTCTTCCCTCGTTTAGCAAGAAAAAAGGTGAAAGAAAGGAGCTTTCTAGTAACGTGGTTGCTGATGAGGTGTTTTGAGGATGAAAATGTATGAAAGGTTAAGTTTTTAAAGGTGTTCTGGTTGTGGTTTTAGAGAGCTACGGGAATGAAGGTTGGTTGAGGGTAAAAGGCAATGAAACAGTGTTTTGGTGAGTTTTAAAGCTACAGTCGCTGGAGGATTTGTGGAGATGGATAAGGAGATTTTTTTGGGATTGCTGGAGAGCTTCTTTTGATAGCTTAGGGAGTTCTTTTTTTAAGATAGTTGGTTCTGTTCTTTTTTTTTTGTTTAGCCTTCTTTTTAGAAGATAATGCAACAGGTATTTTTGATTTTTTTTCTTCTACACCAGGGGACAGCTCCAGTTGCCATGCTTAATTGAATTTCTTTTTATTGGTTTTGCCATGCTAAGTAAAGAGGCAGAAAGGTTGTGAAAGCTTGCAACTGGAGATATGCCTGCTACACCCTCTTACACCTGTATATCTTATGAAAGTGACCTTTGTCATTAATTGTTTGGACTCTAAAATTTTGTTAGAATCCGTTAATGAACCCATAATTGAAGTTTGTAATGTTTTATGATAGTTCCTTGGTGCAAAAACATGTTTAAATTGGTTTTCAAAGGCTGAAAAATGGCTCGAACTAGGCAAAAAAGCCTTGGTGTATTGATACAAAACATGTTGTATCGATATACAAGGTACCTTTTACTCTTGAGTATCAATCCAATGAGTTGCATATCAATACTAAGAGCAAAAAATGTTTCTAGTCTCGAGACTTAGGGGCCAGTATTGATACTCCATGGATTTGTTTAGATACTCATGCTTGTGTATCGATACATTTTGCCAAAAATCATAACTTTAGCTACTGCCAAGGTCTGTATCAATACAAACATGCCAGGTATTGATGCCACACCTTGGGTATCAATACCAAACCCTCTTATATCGATACTACATGTAAAAATTCAAGCTTTTTGCACCGTAAAGGCCTCGTATCAATGCTTGCACCCTAATATAACTTGTACATACCTCTGGCTTCCCAATTTACCTTAACTTGGTCACAAACAATGGGAAATTGATTTGTGTATTCATTTGAATAACCTTGGTGACATCATAAAAAATGGCCTTTGATGCCTCATTTTTACATTTTCTTTAATACAGCCTATAGGCATTTTCGACCTTCCTAAAAAATTTTTTTGCCTGGTGTCATGTCGCCTAATAGTGCCTAACAACATATACCTGATAGTCATCCCCCAACTTTTATTTTTATTTTTTGATTTTATAATCTTTTACCTAGCTCCTAGGATGCCAAAAACTGGTCCAGACAAAATGAAGTGTCTATAGTTGCCCCTCTTTGGCCATTGCTAAGTATTAGGAATAGGGCAAAGATAAATAGACACCATTTTGTTCGGATAGGATGATGGATTTGTGTGCCTATTGAGAAGTGGAGAGTTATTTAGTATCATGTTAAGATAAGTTAAACAACTTATAACAAAGAAGATTTTGATAAGTTTTATAGGGTTTAACCTTTTTACTATGTTATTTTTTATTTTCTTCAAACAGGTGCCATCAACTTGTGTAGGTTTTGAGGCAGGTAGAGGAAGACATCCAGCTTTTCATTGACTACGGTAGATAAGTGCCAACAGATTGTTTAAGCTTTAAGATAAGTGAAGAAAAACATCTAGCTCTTTGTGAACTAAGCTAAATAGGTGCCACCAGTTTGTGTAAGCTTTAAGGTAAGAAAATATCCTACTTTTTAAAGACTAAGGTAGGTTATATGGTGCCGTCAACTTGTATGGGTTTGATAAGCATTCTACTTTTTAAAGACTAAGGTAGGTTATCTGGTGCCATCAGCTTGTGTGGGCTTTAAGGTAGAGAAGCATCTTGTTCTTTGAGAACTGAGGTAAATAGGTGCCATCAGCTTGTATGGGCTTTGATAAGCGTTTTGTTCTTTAAAGACTGAGTTGGGTAGTTGCCACCAGCTTGTGTAGGCTTTGGGGTAGGCAAGCATCCTACTCTTTAAGGATTGAGGTAGGTAGTTGCCATTAGCTTGTGTGGGCTTTGAGGTAAAAAAGTGTCTTGCTTTTTGAGGACTAGAAGGAAATGAGCTTAGATACCCTTCTTGGGTGATTTTCAATGAGCATGTAAGGTCAGAGGTACTTACTTGAGGCATTTTAGGGTTTTTTTGAATCAAAAAATGGTACCTTAGACTGCCTATATATTTGACTTCTACTTACAGGAGCTGACACTTGTAAGATATTAAATGCTGCATAATGCATGGAGATGCAAATGCCTACCTAATTGATGCAAGGGAGATAACCGTAAAGGCCTAATCTAATGGCTGGTTTTGGGTTTCCTTTGACTTTGGTGGGGTGGCCTTTTGCCTAGGGTTTGTCAATCTTGCTTTAGATTTCCAAATGATGCAAATGTTAAGGCTGTCCTTTCTTTGAAGGTACAGGAGGTTTATAACCACTTACTGGGAGGAGATTTTAAGCATATTTTCCAGATGTAGGGTCCTAGGGTAAGACCAATTATGGCCCTCATGAGTTCGTTCTTAGTATTTAAACATGAAACAAAGTTCTTGCAAAGTTTTATTTTTTGAGGTAATGCTAGAAAATCTTGTCATCAATTTTGCCCATTTATCAAGCATTATCAATTAAAGGATAAACATGATGCAACATAGAATGCACAGTTACAAAAAAGTTATATAAGAAATCAAACAGTTGTATTTTCATTTAAAGAAATAGGGTACAAGTTTTGATAAACTTATGAGATTGTGAAAGGTTTTGAAGTACAAAAAAGATATGAAAAGTTTTCCTGGTCGATTGGCTTTGATGCTGATGACATGAATTCTCCACTGAATGCTTTTGGAGATTATTTTCGAGCAATTGATTCTTTTGCTACCGGTGACTCACAATAAGATCCCTTAGATTGCCCTATGATGGGATGGAGGCCTTAAAGTTGGTAGTTTCCATTTTTCATGTAGAGGTATGGATAAGGTTTTGGTGGTGTTGGTTAACACAGAACATATGGGCTAGGTTATGACTTAGTGTCTTGGTTAGAGTTATGAATACGGGGAAGATTGGTTTTAGGCTAACGATAGTTTGGGCTTGGCTTTGTTTGAATGTGGAGGTCTCATCACTTAAACTGCCTTTTTGGGTTTTCAACTTAAGCTGTTTTTTTTATGAGTGGTAGGTGAGGGACTAATAGGATGCCCTTTCAAGTTTTTATCCTAAAGTCCTTTTAAAAATAATTCTTCTTAATAGAATCAAAATTCATAGGGTTAGGCAGGTTGCTGCCATGCATCTCAGTTAAGATTAGAGCTCTTTCAGAGTATACGCGTTTCATCATGTATGGCTTTTCCTAATTTGGGGTCCATTTTCAGCGAGTATCTTTATTTATCAAGAGAATTTATTTGAGCACCAGGTCACCTTCTTAAAACTGTTGAGGATAGACTTTCTTGTTATGAACTCTCATCATGCGCTTTTAATATATCTGCCTATGGCAGATGGATTTGATTCTTTTTTTTTAATGAGATTAAGCTATTCGTATCAATTTTTAACCCATTCAGTCTCTTTCAGTTACAATTCCACCATGACTCGAAGTGAAAGGATTTCAACTTCAATTGGCAAGACAGCCTCTATACCATAGACCAAAGAGAATGGGGTGACACTCTTGGAAGTTTATACTGCTATGCAATAAGCGTATAAGGTAAAAGGTAACTTTTCATGCCAATCCTTGTACGTCTTAGCAATCTTTTCAACTATCTTCTTGATATTCTTGTTGGCTGCTTCAACTGCTCCATTCATCTTTAGATGATATGGGATGGAGTTTCGATGCTGAATCTTGAACTAAGAGCAAACTGCTTGCATCATCTTAATTTTTAGTTTGCGTGGATTATCAGCAATAATCTGTTTAGGAAGACCATATCTACAGATGATGTCCCGTTTCATAAATTTACACATAACAGATCTGGCGACATGGCATAAGAAGCTGCATCTACCCATTTAGTGGAATAATCAATCGCAACCACAATAAACCGATGCCCATTAAAAACCTTAGGGGTAATTAGTCCAATCATGTCCATGCCCCAAAGAGAAAGGGCTATAGAGCTATCATAACATGTAGAGGTGTCAGTAGGACATGGATCTTGTCAGTGTAGTTTGGCATTTATGACACTTTTAAGCATAGTTAATGCAATCCTTTTCCAAAGTCAACCAATAATAACCTGATCAAATGACTTGTCTTGACATTCGGTGTCTATTAGCATGCATACCATAAATCCCTTTATAAACTTCTTCAAGTATTCTTTTGGTTTTGGAGGCATCCACACATTAAAGTAACATCTAATCCCAACCCTTCTTGTACAAAATCTTACCACCCAAAATGAAGTTCATAGCTAATCGTCTAATGGTTCTCTTATCAGTTTTGGTGGCACTTTTTGGGTACTATTGATTCTTGATGTATTGAAGAAGGATGTCATGATATCATGGCAAACTGTCATTTTTTTCCTCAATATTTTGGCAATGTGCCAAGGTTAAATAGATACTCATTTGGATAAGAGCAATATTTGATTCTTGATTAACTTTAAACATGGAAGATAAAATGGCAAAGGTATCAGCGATTTGGTTCTCTTCTTGAGGTTGATGCTAAAAACTAATATCATTAAACTCTTTCTTGAGCTCTGATATCAGATTCTCATAGTGGATCAGTTTAGCACACATGTTTGCCATTTTCCATTCAATTGGTAAATGACGAGGTTGAATCTCTAAATAATTGCAATGTTTGAATGCCCCTTTTAATGGTTGCCTGGAGTTCGATGATGCAAACCTTTTATTTGGTTATATTGTTGGTGCAGTTAAAGTTTAATTTGGTTGTGAAAAGGTAATGGTTTCCATCGAGTGAGATAAAAATTGCCCAATTTCATGCCCTAGTGCGTTTAAAGCTCCATCAAAGTGCATCCCCCATGATGACCTATACTTGATAGTGTTTTCTACCTCGGATATGCATATCAAGTCTTTGTCAGAGAACTCAAAGTTTAAAGGCTGATAGTCATTTGTGATTCAGCTTGCCAAAAAGTCTGCTATTGCACTGCCTTTAATGGCTTTTTGGTTCACATACACGATGTCATACTCAGAAAGCATAACTTTCCATCTGGCTAACCTCTCAGAGAGGGTAAGGGCTTCACACAAATATTTGATGGGATCAAGCTTGGCGATTAACCATGTTGTATGGTACAGCATGTATTGCCCTAACCTTTGGGCCGTCCAAGCTAAAGCGCAACATAGCTTCTCTATGAATGAATAATTATTTTCATATCTGTAAACTTTTTACTCAAGTAATAGATAGCCTTTTCCTTTTCCCTGATTCATCATGTTGTCCTAATACACAACCTATCGACTTATCTAGGATTGATAGATACAAATTAGTGTTTGTCCGAGCACTAGTGGCACAAGAACTAGAGGGTTTGAAAGGTAATGTTTGACCTTATCAAAAACTTCTTGGTACTTTTGATTCTATTTTTTAGGATTTTATTTTTCCAACAACCTAAAGATTGGATCACATTTATCAGTCAACTGAGATATGAATCAGGCTATGTAGTTCAGTCTTCCCAAGAAATATTTTATTTCCTTTTGAGTTCGAGGTGGTGGTAGGTTTTAAATAGCCTTAACCTTGTCAGGATCCACCTCTACTCCTTTCTCGCTCACAATGAACCCTAATAATTTACCGGAGGTGATGCCAAATATGGATTTGGCAGGATTTAGCTTGAGTTTGTATTTGTGAAGCCTTTTGAAGAGTTTTTGCCGGCTGGCAATGTGTTCACTCTCTTTTGTTGACTTGGCAATCATATCATCCATAAAGACCTCGATTTCCTTACGCATGAGATCATGGAACAATGTTACCATGGCCCTTTAGTAAGTTACCCTAGCATTCTTTAACTCAAAAGGTATTACATTATAGTAGAAAGTCCCCTCACATAGTCATGAAAGTGGTCTTTTCCTTGTCAGCTACCATTTTGATTTAATTATAGCTCGAAAACCCATCGATGAAAAAAATAGTGCATTTTTGGCTGTGTTGTCTACAAAAGCATCAATGTGAGGCAAAAAAAAATTATCCTTAGGGCTAGCTCGGTTTAGGTCCCTATAGTCCACGCACATTTGCACTTTACCGTCCTTCTTATGAACGAGGACTATGTTGGCTACCTATTTAGGATATTTGGCTACCTCAAGAAATCCTGCTTCAAATTGCTTCTTGACTTATACCTTGATCTTAAGGAGCATTTCTGGTTTCATCCTCCTTAACTTTTGTTAGATTAGTTTGTATTAAGGTTTGAGGGAAAGTTTATGAACCATAATGTTGGTATCTAGTCCAGGCTTGTCTTAATAGGACCAAGCAAACACGTCTCAATATTCTTAAAGGAGACTTACTAGTTTAAATCGTGTTGATGGCTTTGTGGAGGTTCCAATTTTGACTTCTTTTGGGTCTTCTTCTATTCCAAGGTTTATAGTTTCAGTGGATTCTTCATGAGGTAATATTTATCTTTCTTCCTATTCAACTAGTCTCAATAGGTCTAAGGGTATAGGGTTCTCTTCAGGGTCCTCTTCAGATTCGACCTCACTAGCATAGATTGGTTGCTTGAAATCAATTTTTAAGGTTTCAGTATGAACATTCATGTCATCTTCATTAAGGTAACTGAAAATATGGAAAAGAACAATATAGGTGGAAGAAAAGAAAAAAAAGTCTAAGGTCGGCAAAAATTATGAACACAAAGAATGAATGCAAAATGCTTTGTTATTTTCATTGACAATACTTAATAAAAGCTGCCCATATAGAGGATCCTACAACGCTTTTGGGTGAGCACATGTAGGTTTAGTTCATAGCATTACTTTGAAATAGACTTGAATAGTATAGGAATCTTAATCTCAGTCCAAACACTTGGAATAAACCCTGGAGGGCATAGGTCAATCTTTGGACTGTACAGAGGATCCTACAATGCTTCTAGGCGAGTGCACATAGGTTTAGTTCATAGAATTACTTTGAAATAGACTTGAACAGTATAGGAATCTCGGTCTCAGTCCAAACACTTGGAACAAACCTTGGAGGGCACCGGTCAGTCTTCCTTGAATGCTTTGTTCAATATGAGCACAGCACTAGCGGATCCAGTATTTACATGCCCCCTAAGCGAAAGCTTTACTGAAATGGTAGGAATATCGTTGCCTCATCCTTTATGTCTCGTCCTGACAAATGAGCCACTTTTCTTTCATGGTTCTGAGCTTGCTTTCTTTTTTACTGTGTATTGGGCTTAAATCCCAACCCTCTTTTGTCGATTTGGTTGACCACTTTTAAGGCTTTAGTAATTCCTTAAAGGCATTTCTTGAGTCCCTTTCTGGCTTAGACACCCTTACTGATAGTTAACTTTAAACCCATTTGAGTACTTTTTGATAGGTGAGGCTGAACCATTGGCAATCTTTCTTTGATATAAGTTGCGTTGACAAACTCAAAGGCCTGGAAAGAGGATTCTGGGCTATCTTTGTCGGGTTTAACATGTGGGGCATCAGTTGAGGTAGCAGTAATGATATCTTCCTCTCCTCTAATACTAACAACTTTATTTTTGATGATGAATTTTAGCTTTTGGTGTAAAGATGATGGCACTGCTCTAGCAGAATGAATCCACGGCCTTTCCAACAAGCAGTTATATGATGGAGCAATGTCCATCATGTGGAAGTTAATTTCATAAGTACATGGGCCAATTTGAAATAGAATTATGATGTTCCCAACAATGATAAGCTCTATCAAACGCTCACACAAGCATACGACTATTTTGGATATGAGATACGTCAACAGGGAGCTTATTGAAACATGACATAGGCATTACGTTTGAAGCTGACCCATTATCAATGAGCACCTTGGGCAACGTGGTGCCTTTACAATATATGGTGATATGGAGGGCCTTGTAATTTCTTCTTCCTCCATGCAAGATTTCAGCATCGCTGAAAGATATGTAATTGTTGATGGTGATGTTGTTCACTAGGTGATCCAACTGACCTATAAAGATGTCGGGAGGGACATAGGCCTTATTCAAAACCTTGAGAAAGGTATTCCTGTGAGCTTCTGAATTCAATAGCAGCAATAACACAGATATTTTAACGAATTGCTTATTCAATTCATCGATGATGCTGTATTCACTATGCTTGATGAATTTAGAGAATTTTGGTAGCTTCTTTCTTGCTCACTAGATCCTTGACAGCTATCAAATCTGAGTTCTTGGTTGCAGACTTCTGTGCTAAAGAAATGAGATTGGCAATCTCTTGCTGAGTGCTATTTTTTGATATTGTCGAGGCTTAACATCGATCGCTCTGAGTTAGCTGACTTACCCCTGAAAAACCAACACTTACTTTTTGCTCACTAGATTCTTCGACGATTATGGTTTTGCTTTCATAATGCCAAGGAACTACCTTATCATCTTTATACGAGAAAAGAGATGAAAGTTGAATGATCATCTTTGGCAGAGGCTGAATAGGGTCAATTTTAACTCTCGATCGATTTGTCGTACAAAATCAATAGCCTTTCAATCTCATAAGAGAGATTGCCCTCTTCTTCTTCTAGTACATTAATGGATGATGTTGCATTTGTAGGCTTAGTATACGAGGTTTGCTTTCCATCATAGAATTCGATGCTACCCTCGTTCATCATCCTTTAAACCATTGTGTGAAACTTTTTGCATGTTTGAAGAGTATGGCCGCAACTAGTAAGAAAGTCATAGAAATTTTTAATCCTTTCCTCTGTCTTCTCAGTTGCATTAAGTAACTTAGTTTGCACCAGGATTTGCCAAACTGAATTCATTGGTGTCTGAACTTCTTCTATGTTTTCCATAATCTTGCAGTTTTCTTCAATGATTATTTCTTTTAGGTTTAACTCAGCACGAGTTTGAGATAAACTAGCTTTAGTGTTGGATTTTGATTGCTTACTAGCCTCTTTCTTTCCTTTCCCTTTGTCTTTACAGATACTTTTTCTTCTCAATTCATTTTTCATGGCCTCATCCATCCTTCCATAGAGTATGACCACATCCATGAAGTTTTTCGTGAAGTTTCTCGCTACCTTTTCGTAATAAGAGGCTTGCAATATGCCAATGAATGTAACCATCATCTCTTTTTCTGTCAGTAACGAATAAATTCGGGCAGCCTTCTCCATCCATCTTGCAGCATACTACCTAAAACTTTTATTATCTCTTTTCCTCATGCCCATAAAAGACAGACAACTAGAGATTTGACTATCGGTGGGTCTCTCCTCGTCAGTAGCATTGATAGATGGATCATCATGTCCATCCCACTCCTCATAGAACTAGATTTTGGACTGATTCATTATCCCTTGGACCATCTTCAAGAATGATGGACAATGTTGCAAGTCGTGTTCATGACCACAGTGGTAGCAAGATATATTAATGGCATTTCTTCTTTGACTTTTGTTATCTGCTACTATTTTAATTTTCACGACAGCCTGCCAGACCTTACTCATCAGGCTTTTAACTTCTGTCACACTTTTTTTAATTTGATAGCCTTTTTCATCGATTATTGCATTCACTCTTGGTTCGGCGTGATTAAGGAATGGGTTGGCCCTCACATTAGGTCTAGGACCTTACTCAATCTTGATCACTTCTTTTTTTAATAAACCCTACACCTTTTTTTCGAAAGAAATGCAATTCTCAATGGAGTGGCCTTGCACTCCTGCGTGGTATTCATAATAAGCATTCTTATCATACCATTTAGGGTACAGTGGTGATATTAGGTTCGTGAATACTGGAGCCACTAGTTTTCCTGCTAATAAGTGAGAATAGATCTCTTTATACGAGTAAGGGAGTGGTTCAAAGTGCTCTCTTTCTAGGGATACTTGTTGTTTATTCGAAGCTCTCACATTGTGCATATTGTGGGCTATGCATTTTGGGTGCGTGGACTAGTTGCGGTGCTAATGATTAAGGGGTAAGACCCATATTCAACATGTTTGGGAAGTATATAGGCTGTACTGGTTGTAGACTTTGATTAAACCTAGCACGGTTCTCACCTACATCATTCACTTCCCTTTCTTTACCTTTGTTGTTGTTTTTCTAGATGCATCCTCGACAGATATCTTGCCACTCTTGATGGCATTCTTAATCATTTCACCTGATATGACCATATCGGTAAAATTTTTTATGGCGCTTCCTACTAGTTTTACATAGTAAAGAGCTCGTAGGGTGCCAACAAACATAACTGTCATTTCTTTTGTAGTTAGGGAGGTGAACTTGAGCTGCCTCTTTCCTCCATCTCTGAGCATACTATCTAAAACTCTTAAAAGATTTCTTCTCCATGTTCATGAGAGAAAGATAATCTAGAACCTAATCAAACACATGCTTATACTATTTAAGGAATGCGCACGCCAAGTCTGCCCACGTTTGAATTCTTGCAAGATCAAGTCTTATGTACCATCAAAGGGCTGCCCTAGTCAAGTTGTCTTAAAAGCAATGGTTCTGCAGCTTCTCATTCTTTTCGTGTCCTGCCATTTTGTGACAGTACATGAGAAGATGGGCAATAGGGTCGTAGTCCTGTTGCATTTTTCAAAATTAGGTACTTTAAACTTAGGCGGGATGACAAGGCTAGAAACTAGCTCTACTGACTTTGCGTCGATGATTCCAAATTTGTTGCTTCTTTCCATCGCTCGAAGGTGTTTCTCTTATGAGTGATACTTGACTAAGTCCTCATCATTTTTCAAGGGCCTCTTTGCTTTTTCTTGCTCTATGTACTTATCGAGGTCTGGACTATAGGCCTTGATAGTGAAGAGCCCGTGCCTTAAAATCCTTGAATTAAATGGGACACTATTGCAGGATTAATATAAAAAAATGGCTGAGCTGGTAGGATTTTCATTGCTGAAGGGTGCTGCCCATGTAATGCCCCTTCTAAAGCATTGGTGGCCTTAGTACCACCCTTTAAATTGATTTCAGGATGGGTCAATTCTTTCCCTATCTCGACTATACTCGTTTGCCTCTTTTCCTTTAATGTATTGGAAAATAATTTAGTTAGCTCAATGATCTGTGCTTGAAATTCCTTATTCTTACAGATTGCCTGCTCTTGAGACTCTCTATACATGAGTTCAAGTCTCTTAATGCGGGTCTGGCGATTATTTTCCATCATTTTTTGATGATTGTGAGTGTTGTACCAATGGCAAACTATAGATTCCATATTTTGGATTACCTTTATTTTAAATTATTATTGGATTAGGCCTTTATGGAATGTTCATGAATATGTTTGATGCAATGAGGATGAATGAATAAAAACCATAAAAGGATTAGGTTAATTATACAAAAGCAAAAAGGACAATTGGGTAAAGGGATAGCTCTACCAATAGCATCTTTCACTAAAGTAACAAAATGTCTTAATTACATGTGATCACATTTGTAAATGCCTGACATAGTTACATTACTTATTACATGGTCTAGGAAATACAACAACTCTCGCTCCTTGGCTCGGTGGGTAAGATATCATGTTTCAAGGATCGAGCTACATCCATCATGTTCTCGACCTCCAACTGAGCTATCTAGATCTACTTTATGAGACAACGATGATAGTCTTGATGGTTTTGACATGCGTGATCAAACACTTGAAGCTATTCTTGCTCTCGCTGTTTGGAAGCTCTCACTAGTGCATCAACTTGGTATTAGGGAGCTTGAAGTGAATGTTCTAAATCTTGGATTTGAGTGTTAGAACTTCATTTTTAGCCTAATTTGCTCTCAAGTCCTAGACTCTAGCCTCTAATCGTTTATTCCTCCCTTGATAAGTTGATGTAAGAGCCTGGGCTCTAACAAGCTCTTCCCTATTAACCCTAGCAGTTTCTCTCTATTAGTGTAGTTCCTTCTCGAGAGTAGTAATTTCTACCCTCTACTCGACCGATGGCTTTCTAAGACTTTAAGACTTGCTTGCTTTGTTAAGGGCCCTATAGTCTTTTTTCAAGCTCTCAAGATCCTCTTTGAGGTGGTTTTTCTCTTTGACAGCCCTACTTATCTCGCCATCCCTGAGGCAAAGATCCATTTCCAATTAACTATTTTTCTCTTTTAATCGAGTAATCTCCTTGGCAAAGGTCACCTTCTCTTATTCAAACTCTTGCTTGAGCAATTCAACCTCAAAGGGAAATTCATCAATTAGCTTTATGATGTCCCAATACCAGACAAGGGCACAGTGTCATTAATGTGACGAATCCTCCATTCATAATATCTTAGGGTCATATTACTCCCTCTCCAATATCTCTCTATGCACCAGGTTTATTTCCATGCTTGATAAACTAGCTGGACTTTAAACCTGTAATTAGGCTCACCATAATCAAAATCCCATAACTCTAAGTCTTGGATACAGGGGATGAATTGATGGCATTGGAATTGTCAAAAAACTAAAAAAGAGGCATAGCTAGTACTTCCCCATAATCCTATGAGTGGTACACAGTTGTAATCTTCGCATTGGTGTATGATCATTTGTGGGAAAAACCAAGAAGCCTTCCATGTTACCTCCTCCCCCTTAAGGTTCCAAAATTTGTAGACCCATTGCTCTTCAGATTTATCTTAAGGCCATTCCTTCTTGAGTACCTTAGGGATAGGGCTAAAGCTGGGTAGAAAGTACTGCGATGTCCTACTTTCTTCTAGGCTAAAGTGACTGACAAGCCAAATATGAAAGAGCAGTGCACATTCAATGAAACGGCTCATTCCTATTTTTTTACAAAAATTAAGAGCTCGAATAGTTTTAGCAAGGATGGCTGGTGCAGGATTAATGTTGCAGCAGAAATGAAAAAAGACATCTACTTCCATAACTTCAACATAGCCCAATGTCTTTGGGACTATAACCGGACCATATATTGCCAAAGCATAGATATCTTGGATTTTTCAGATGTCAACAATACTCACCATTGCTTCTCTCAAACTGGCCCATGAGATACATTCACTGTTCCTCTTTGTTTTGATATGATTCTCAATCCAAGACTTTGTTGCCCTGAGGATTTGAGCCAATCATTTCTTGAAGGTTAGAGGATTTAACACTTTGCAGTATATCTTCTCAACTTTTACCCTTTCAATGTTGAGTAACGCAATGTATTCATCAACCGTGGGGACTAAGTCTTCATGATTGAAAGTGAAACACCGGTATGTTGGATTCCAAAATTGAGAGGCCGCTTGCAACAAACTGACTTCTAAACGAACTTGAAGCAGAAAAGCAATATCTCCAATCTCTTAGTGAATGATTCCTTCTTGATACTATCCCAATTAGTCCATATGATCTTTAGATCTTGCCAATCACTTTGACGGTGTCCTATCTTGATCCTTTCATGCACTACTGAGGCAAGCCCTGATTTTAAAACATCCTCGTCTTCACGCTGTCGGCACTCTGACCATCTTCAGACTTCTTCAAAGGGTTTTAACTCTGAAATGAATTATTGCTCCATGACAGATGCCCCTTGGTGAACGCTGATCCATTAGAGCCAATTATCCCATGATGACAGTAATTATGATGGAATGATACATGGTGAAAAAAAAAGCAAAAAGAAAATAAGTTAGTAACCAATACGAAATAATAGGTAAAAGATAAAGAACTAAAAGAATAGTAGCAAAAGTGTATCATAAACTTTGCCCTAAGAATAGACGGTATGATGGCTAGGGCAGACATAATGAATATAAAGGTTGAGGCATTAAATGGGCAAATACTAGCATGTCCATATTAAAATTGCCTTTTCACGAAGCAACATGATACCTCACAATGACTAAGACTGATCATTTAAACAATGACGTTCGTTCATCACCATTGATGCTAAGCCATTGTTCGGGTAGCATGATGGCTCATTTCAGTCAAATATGACTATTTCAAGATGGCATTGCAGGTAATGGCATTCACTTGCACTAACCCACTTATAAAAGAGGATTTGCTATCGAACATAACGACATATCCTAAAGGAATGATCATGAAAATAGAAAGACAAATGTGGGTGACAACATTCACCCATCATCGCCTGCATAACCAATGGTATATATGAGTAAAGGTAAGAAATGTTTCCCCGAGTGGCCCTAATCTTCAGGTTAATATAGCAATATCTGATATGGCTTAACATGGTTTAGCATATAGGGTTCACTACATGGGTTTAAGTTGATGCCTATTTCAGTATCCGAATCATTCTTCCATTCGGTAAGAACAGGCAAAGCACCCCGATCCTAGGCCTATCGTGGGTTTGGTAGAACGGGTTCAATCCGGTGGATGTATTTCCCTATGCTAGTATGGAGGGGTACTCACGAGAGACATAGGTAGTTTACATCTCGAAAGGTCTTGCCATACCTATGTGGAGGGTTACTCACGAAGGCAGATGGCTCACTTCTTCCTAATAATTAGGATACTAAACACAGGTGGGAATCTAGTGCAAATGCAAGTGCACCGTATGTGTCAGGGAAACAATCAAACCTTTTTGTTTCACTCCCATATTACCATATTTATTTGAACCAATATTTATTTGGGCACAAATAATCCCTAACAATCATAGGACAAAAAACATAAACAATAGAGATTAGTAGGCAAAAATAAAAGAGAACTATATCTAAATAATCATGGAGACTAAAAAACTGAGAACCGAGTGAAAAATAGCTAGTTATAGGCCTAACTCTCTATAATCCCTAAAGGAGTCGCCAAGCTGTCGCCACATGCCTGGCCTTTAAAACTTTGGATGATCTAAAGGGCATAGCATGCTCGAACTAAAAATAAATGATGGTTGGTTATGGTTGAGCCTTTGAGCTATCCCTTAATTAGGATTTGGATTAGGCATGATAAGATGAAAGGGTAGGGACCGTCAGACAAGTCACTCACCTAATCAGACTCGGATGGCCACCATGAAGTGGCCATAAACTTAGAGTCTCCATCGATCATTTTAGGCTAGGCAAGATCAGATGCCTATTGAAAATGATATCACAAGTTACTAAACTCGAAGCACTGATTTCAAGGTCTATGAAGTCCAAAGATTCATTGGTTGGGCTCAGGAATTGGTTACGTGCAGGGAAGGGCTAGCATCCCTACGACGCCCGAAATCGGTACCTACTAACTATATCTCACTTTGGTCTTAGTTAAATCGATTCCATTTGGTCTCTATTTAGATATAATCCTTTTTAATGCATGAAGTTTTGGAAAATGTAAATCTGGGGTTTTTTTATTAAGAAAAATTAGATCACCTCTACACTTCGGAGATGTGAGGAACATATGGATTTTTTATGAAAACAATGTTTGGATTCGATTTTAAAAATTGGATGTCTCATATTAGGTGCTGGAGAGATACCAACATAAAACATCGCCCTGTAAATTTCATTAGAAAATGAATTTTAAATATGAATGCACAATAACACTACAAAAGAAACAAGCTAGTGAGGTGAAAAATAAGAAATATAATAATATCATAAACAAGCAATCACAAAAAAAAAACATTAAAAAAGAGGGGCGATCAAAATGTATCTCATAATTGCCTTCGATTATTGAAGAGTAACTCGGATGACAATTTTAGAGATCAATCTGGATTCGGTGGTAATTTGAAAAACAAAGATAATTTTTATCAAAACAGTTTAAGGCATCCGGAAGAGAGAAAATTTTAAGTTTTTGAGGTAAAAGCGAGGTTGGAGTATCCCTTCAGAGAAGTGGGCTTGGAGTGTCCCATAAAATAGAGTTATAAAAATAGTTAAGAATAAAAAAATTTTATCTTTTTTTTTTTAAAAAGGGGTTGGGGTATCCTCTCGGAGTAATAGGGTTGAAGTATCCCAAAAGTTAGAAAAACATTTAGGAACAAGGAGAAAATTTAAACTTTAATTAAAAAAATAGGGTTGGAGTATTCCCTTTGAGTAGTGGAGTTAGAGTTTATCCACTAGCAAAACTTTTAATGTGAAATCTTATTTTTTGTATTTTAATCTTGATCCAAGTCAAAAAAGGGTTGATGTTGTAGGGGAATTAGCCAGGCACATTTTTTAGACATCCGAACGTCTCGATAAAAAGGGATTTGAAAATTAGGTTAAAAACAGGGGACAGCATCATGTCATCTCTATTTTTGAATTTTGTTTAGATGCATCCAAAGATTTAAGAAAGTAAATGAGGTATCATTGGAAAGGTAACTCGACAAGGTTTAATATAACAATATTTCAAAAATTATAGAAAATCAGTTTCTAGGCAGAATTAATTTTCGAAGTCAGGTTCATCTTAGCTTTGGTAGCATGTACATTTAAAAGGGCATAATAGATTTTGATAAATCATTCTAAGCTCATCCGAGATTATTAGGTCATAGATAATACCTTTCTGAAAAGGAATTTTATGAACTTTTTGGGAAAAATATCTAAAAATTTTGTAAAAATCATCCGATGGCCGAATGGCCTAAAAAGAATGTTGTACGCTGGTCCAAGGATTTTGGACAGCAAAGGCTCGAAAAATCATAACTCCCTTGTCTAGGATGATCCAAGGACAATTAAGGCACCAGTAGAAAGGTAATTCGATGCCCTTTAAAGGAAAAATATTAGAAAAATCAAAGGAAATATTTTATGGTTCGAAAATGATTTTTCAAGTTTAGACTATAGTGTTGCCAAAGCAAAAATAGGGGGATTATTCGGTATTCTGGTTTTTTAAAGATAGACTTGGGCTTAGGATGTTCGAACATCTGTGACAAAAAGTAACATGGGCTTCACAAGTTCATTCCATAATCCCAGAGTGGCTTGGGATGATGGAAAAACCTGTTGACCATGTCACCAAAATGAACATGAAACTCAAGATTAAGGTTTAATACTAAAATGGATTTCCTTTTTTTGAAAAATAAACATATTTCACCATGAAATCCAGAGCTGAAATGTTGATTTACCCCTAAGATTAGGAGACCAATTTAATAGAAGCATTAGGTCCATGCTATTTTTCATTTATTGGAGGTAGCATGAACTTAACTGGGGATTTTTCTAAAAATCATTTTGTGAGAGACAAGTAAGCATTTTAATGGAGATATCATGAACAAAATATAGTAAATGCAAACATAAACATGGATTAAACATGCAAACAAGCAAAAACGACATTTTGACATGGAAATGGGTGACATAGATGGAAACAGATGACAAATAGGGTGCATGGAGATTATATAAACATGTTTATACAAACGAGTGCATGTTGGAGTTATCAAGATAGCATTTTTACTTCATAAGCCTCCTTAAAACACAGAAAATATTTGAACATACTAAGACACATTAAGGTGACCATTTAAATATGAAATTAATATGTGAATATGGAAGGGACATGGCAAAAGATGCATAAACAAAGGCAATATGATGATGAAAATGAAGTATGGTGAGTTTATATATCCAACAACATCAATGTGTCAATGAGGTGATCAAGATCCTAAGACAGGCACAACCAAGGCAACAAAGAGGTATGAGAGTATTAGGAGGGTCATGGCAACATGAAGGGCTCACTAAAATGAAATGGATGAACAAAACAAAAAATGCATAGAACTGGGTAAAAAATATACCAGCAAAAGCTTGAACTTTCCTCCTTTTTTAAAGTAGTAACTTCAAGCTCAGTCTTTTCCCTCTTTTTGCTATTGTTTAGTAAGAAAATGGTGAAAGAAAGGAGCTTTCTGGTAATGTGGTTGCTAATGGGGTGTTTTGAGGATGAAAATGTGTTTTTGAAGGTGTTCTGGTAGTGGTTTTAGGGAGCTATGGGAATGGAGGTTGGTTGAGGGTGAAAGGCAATGGAATAGTATTTTGGTGAGTTTTTGAAGCTAAAGTGGGTAGAAGATTTATGGAGATGGATAAGAAGTTTTTTTAGGGATTGCTAGAGAGCTTTCTTTGATAGCTGAGAGAGTTTTTTTTTTTTTTGAGATAGCCGGTTATGTTCTTCTTTTTTTTGTTCAGCCCCTCCTTTTAGAAAACAATGCAAATGGCATTTTTTTTCTTCTACACCAAGGGACACCTCCAGCTGCTATGCTCAGTTGACTTTCTTCTTATTGGTTTTGCCATGCTGATCAAAGAGGCAGAAAGGCTAGATGTGGCAATTGGGTGGGTTCGGGATGAGTCATTTCGGGTTCAAATTTTTTCGAGTTCGAGTTCGGGCAAATTTGGGTTTAGGATAATTCGAGTTTAGGCCAATTCAGGTTCGGGTCTATTTGGGTTCGAGCTAATTCAGGTTCAGGCCAATTTAGGTTCGGGTTAAGGTTCGAGTTTCAGTATATTTTACATCATTTTTTTATTTTATGTTAAATGTAATCACTTTTACATAATTTTGAATTCTAAGCCTTAGCAAGAATTTGGCCCCGTCTAGCCTGAAAAAATCTTAGTTCGGTTCTATGGGCCTATCCATGGCCCGAAAAATTTTTGAATTCTAAGCTTAAGGCCGAATTTGTCCTGGCTGACCCATTTAAGTACAAATCATTGTTCATAATATTAAAAAGTTATTTTTATATTAATATTTATATATTTTATAATTACATTTAAATAAAATATATTATTTTATGCAAAAAAATACTGTTTCAGGTTAAGCATACTTGAAACTTAAAATCTAAGACCTGGGCTTGATCGTGCCGAGCCTATTGTGTTGGGCAGGCTATCTGGCCTGTGGACAGGTCATCTGGCTCATGGACATGTATAGTTGCTAGTTTAATATGTGATTTTTTTATTTTTGATATGGTATTATCTATTATAGCTTTAATATTTTTTAATTTATTTTATTACTTTGTTATATTATCATCAGACTCTAATTATCATTACTTGAAATAATAATAATAATAATATTCAAAGAAGTATTTAAAATTTTACTACCAACATACAAACTCTTAATATTTAATGAGTTTAACTAATTAAATTAAAAAAAATGATAAATTGATGATATACTTCTTTGACAATGCTTTCAAAGCTCATGATATGATTTATTTTTCGATAAATTATTATTTTATCATATATAGACCTGTTCAAGGATCGAGCTATCCACTCTGCCCAATTGGGCTTAGGCTTGAGTTCTCATAATTTGGTTTTAAGCTAGCCCAATCCGACTGGGAACACTTATTTTAAATTAAAATAAAATATATTTTATTTGATTTTAATTATAAATTATATAAATATTAATAAAAAAATTCTTTAATGTGATGAATAATAATTCTAGCTTGAACATGCAGGTTTAAATAGATTAAATAAGGGCCTTCGCTTGAGATTTTAAAAAATTAAAGTCGCGCTGGCCTAACCCATAAGTAGGTTTAATCATATATAGAATATAAATTAAATTTTTAATATTTAATTAAATTATATATAGTATTAATATTTAATATTTAATATTTGATTCATTATTTATATGGTATTATCTACTATGGTTTTCATATTTTTTAATTTATCTTATTATTTTGTTATACAATTATCATATTCTAATTATCATTATTTGAAATAATAATAATAATAGTACTCAAAGAAGTATTTATTATTTTACAGCTAATATACATAAACTCTCAATAGTTAATGAGTTTAACTAATTAAATTAAAAAATATGACAAATCAATAATATACTTTATCGACAATATTTTCAAAGCTCATAATATGATTTACTTTTTGATAAATTATTATTTTATCATAT
>JBBYHL010000017.1:3285125-3295795 GCA_038381835.1 Adansonia madagascariensis | reverse complement strand
ACCGTCAGTCGGCAAATAGAAGTCATGGAACCTTTCTCTTAGAGCTTGTCTGCCACCCCCTTTACTATCTCTGCAGAAAGTTTATATCACAAACTCAGATTCAATCAAAAGTAGCTGAAGAAAATAAAAATCACTTGTTTCGTTGCTCAGAAATTGTTGGAAACAGAGAGAAAAGAAAAAGATGGGAAAATTAAAAAGACATCCGAACTTACGTTGCCGTTTTCAATGAACTCCGGAACCTCGTAAGAATCCGCCGTCACTTCCGTCAGCTGCAATCCCGGAAATAACGACTGCAACCAAAACCAAAATTCGACGATAAATAAACTGAAAAACATAAAAAACAATCGGAAAATCCTTGCCGGAAAAAAAGTGAGAAAAAAAGGAAATATTAAAACTTACGTCCAAGTCCTTTTGAACATAGCGTGCGCGTTTCTTTGGCCTCTTCCGAGGGCGATGCCCAGCCATCACCATGAAATCCTCCTCGATCTCTTTCTTTGATAGCGGAACCGAGAATTTCGGTCGTGCCCTTTTCTTCTCGGTTGCCGCCGCTGCCGTTGCCACCGACGGTCCTCTGTCTCTTGCTCTGGGTGAGTTAATCACGTCATTATTTATTGGAGAACTATGATTGTTGTTTGTTCCTCCTCCGTCAATCGGAGCCTTGCGGGCGGCAGGTCTCTTCCTGAGATTCCACCGCGGCCTCGCCTCCACCTCTAACGCAGGCGATTCTTCCCTGTCTTTCTCCTTAATTGTCTCTTCCTCCACATCATTGTCGGACACTCTGTCTCTAAAAAGTGCATCTTTGATCTTATCGGCCGCCGTTTGAAGATCCTTCATGATATTCTCTCTAAATGCCTCGATCCCCTCCGACGTCTGACCCCTTGGTATGCTCAATCGCCGCTCCCTTCCGTAATCGTTGCTCTTGTTGTTGCTCGGCGACGACCCCGATTCTTGCCGTTTCATTCCACCAACCACCAATCCTTCAAATTTCGAGGGAGACCTACGCCTCTGAAGCACACGACGACGACGAAGAAGACGATGATGATCAACAACGACGGAGGATAATGAGTCGTCGGTGGCGGTGGAAGCATCATCAAGTTTCATACACCCGAGATACCTCTGATTTCCCCACTTCAAACGCAGTTTGAAATTGTGAAGAGGATTTGATCTCTCCAGTCCCAGCGCCATTGAAAACGCCATTGATCACATTCAGAACACGGAGCAAGCTCAATTTTTAAACCCCAAAAAGGAAAAAACAAACCCAACTCTCAATTCCCTCTGAAAAATACAATATCTTTGCTTTCTTTTTATCTCTCTTGAATAATTTTCGTATGTTTTCCTGTTGGGAATGGAGTTCTTATTTGCTATATACCATTACCAATCGCCGGGCAAACGCTTTGAGGGTTTTATATACAAATTTGATTTCCCGTCGAGAAAGGTTTTTACTTAATTGCCATGCCAATCGCGGTTTTAACGTTCGTGTTATGAGATTTTTGGTGGGCGTGCTCGTAATTTCATTCACTGATGGAGCGCCTTCCCACGAAAGTGCACAACGGTGTATAGAATTAGGGGATTTTGGATGGGTTTTCCTTCCAACTTAATGATACGTCGTTCCTGAGTTATGGGTGGCATAACTACCGTTCAATAAAAGTGCACGTTTGTATTCTCTCTCTTCATATTGCCGTAGACTTCTTTTATGGTAATAAATTTTTTATGAGATTGTAAGATGCTTGGGCTCGCGATAGTGCTGCACTCTCGTAGCTCAAAACTTTCAAAATATTTCATTCTTTATTTATTAAATTATTAAAATATTTTTAATTAATATTTATATATTTTTATAATTAAATTTTAAAAAATATTATTTTAATTATTAAATAAAAATTTAAATTAAATTAAATTGATCTAAATTTTTAAAAATATTATTTAAGTTTCGATTTATACAAATCCAAGGGATAACTTTGCTCATGTACATGTCTCGTCAACAAACAAACCCTCAGTATAGGGCTTCGTAGTCCTTCAAAAAATTTTTGAAATTTATTCAATCTACGTATTTATATATTAAATATAATTAAATTAATTTTTTAAAATAAATTTATATTTATTTAGTATTTTATTTTTATGCGTTAAAATTTATAAACAAATATAATTATTAATTTTAACTCAAAAAAATTTAAAAATTTTTAATACATTATATATTTTTATTTTACTCATCTATTAAATAAATATATTATATATTTATTTTTTAATTTATTTATTAAACTCAACATATTAATCTTAAAAAAGTTTAGCTTTTTTTATCTTTTATGTTTGGTCTCTCGGAAAATTTTTAACTAGCTTTGTCCCTCGGAATGACGATATTTTTTTCTTTATAAATATAAAATATAGTACTATATTAGTTTAAATTTATTTAAATACTCTTGTTAGTATATTAATTTCGACTTTAAACTTATTTAAAGATTAAATTATTTATTTGATTCATTAAGCTTTGTTCTCACATATTGACTATTAAATAATGTATTATAAATTTTAAAAAATATTTTTATTAAAAATTTAATTATAAAAATAAAATTTTAATATTTTTAAATAATGGACTGAACAGATTCTGCCAAAAATAAATTGGAATAAAAGAATAGAAAAATCCGAATCATAATTTGACCGGATCCATTAACACGTCACGTCGGCTTGTTGGATGTCGAATTTAAGTTTGGGTCGCACCGAGTCCGAATACCAGAAGAAAAGGATTGCAAAAGGGTAGCCGTCACGCTCACGCAGTTGGCACCTTCATTTTTCCCCCAAAATCCGCGTTAAAGAAATTCCATATTCAAAGGTATGTTGCTAACGTTGCTTCTTCTTCTTTCCTTGTCCTAAAAATTCTTTACCTTAATTTTTGCAAAAAGTAGGGTTTTTTGATCCTTAATTCCATTTTCGTTTTATATTCTGTCCTTTCTGATTAGGGTTTTATCTCCATCGCTTTTCTTAATTTTCTTTGAAACTTTAAAACCAATTGAATTAATCCAAATTGAATCTGTTATTTTGTCTACTTACGTTGGAATCTGAAGTTAACGCTCCTACAAATTCTGTTTAGGGTTAGGGGATTCTTTTTGTATTGTTTTAAACTGGGTATGGATCCCTCAAAGCAAGAGACAGACCAGAAAAAAGCCCCTAAAACAATGGCAAAGAAGGAAACCCAAGAGTTCCAATTTGTTGTTTACAGTACCATGACTCAGCAAAAAGAGGTATTCAAGCCCAAAGTCCCTGGAAAAGTCGGCATGTACGTCTGCGGTGTCACTGCCTATGATTTCAGCCACCTAGGCCATGCTCGTGCTGCAGTTGCTTTTGATGTCCTTTACAGGTTTATAATTTATTTTCGAAAAAAATCCCTTATGCTTTGTTTTTTAATTAAATATAAATTAGTTCCTAACTAAATTGTGGATTTGTAATTATATAGGTACTTACTACACTTGGGCTATGAGGTTACTTATGTGAGGAATTTTACCGATGTCGATGATAAGGTTTAAATTCTGGTTTGATCTTCTCTTTGGTTTTGTATTGCTGTTTTAGTTGGGAGCAATGTCATTTTTGTTTCTGATGTTGAAGTTATACTTTCTCATTTTAATGGAATGCATTAAACTTGATATTAATTCATTTGCTAATATGGGAGGTTTGAAACCCCAACTTAGTTCTTGTTTTTTCCTTTTAAATTTATTGAATAATTTGCTTGCTAAATATGTCAGCAGTTTGCTTGACAAGAGTTTAAGGACCTCTGTTTTACATGTTATATCAGTTTTGAACTTTTTTAAGAGCTTTCTTTCCTGCTGAGTTTATATTTTATAGAGGGAATGTGTTTCTCTTGCTGCCAATCTTTTACCACCTTTGCTTTCTGACTAACGGTGCATCTCTCATCGCTCAACAACCCATTATGTCTTCCTCATTTTATGTTGTGAGTGCCACTGATTCAAATTCTGCAGATAATTCGTCGTGCAAATGAGACCGGAGAAGATCCATTAAGTTTGAGTGACCGATACTGTAAAGAATATAATGTAGATATGGCTGATCTGCAGTGTCTTGCTCCAACTCATGAGCCTCGCGTGTCTGATCACATTGAGCAGATCAAAGATCTGATAATTCAGGTTTTCTTCCTCTGGATGGGCTAGTTTTGTTTCTCCCTTTATCAATCTTGCAGTTCTCCCTCTCTCTCTCTCTCTCTGTCTCTCTGTGTGTGGAAAATGTGTTGCACGTATTCATGGTCAAGCGTAGTGTTGATTGTCTGCTGCCAGTTCGGGGGAATTTTCATAGTATAAATAACTTTCTGCTTATAGAAAACTCGTTATGTATCTATGTATTTTTGCATGCATGTAAATATATATGTATGTATTTAGCGTTAACAAAAGGATAATACATTTAAATGGTAATATTTGGTAGTTATATTTTTCAGCTCATTTACCATATTATTTTGATAGAAAGCTGTTTTGGGCATGTCATTGTCATCTAATGTATGCTTGTAATTTCTCTACATCCGGCCAATGATTATCAATGATGAAGCAAAAGGAAGTGCATGCTACATGTTGAGCAGTTCAGCAGTTGCATTTTAGAAGTTTTCCTTTTAATATTGACCATGAAGATGTAGAAGAGCAGTTATCAACTTTTTGTAATACTGCCAATTCATATTGAGCTGAAATTGCCTAATTACGTTGTTGGTAGTTGTCTTTATTGAGCTGCTGGACATGAATTTGATTACATATATTCTATGGAGAATATATATATATATATATATATATATATATATATTGGGTAAGAGCTACAAACCAGCTTCCAACTTTACCTTTTAAAATATATGGAACAGTACACATAATTGATTCTTTCTCGATGTTTCCTTTCTTTTATACAATTGTCTTTTGTGTCTTAGCCAAATGTTGCTAATGTCACCCTTTTTTGCCCCATGCTATGTTTAAAGGCAATGCTTCCTATGCAATTTTTCCTCTTATAACTTTCCCTATATTTTCATCATGCAGATTATAAACAAAGGCTTCGGGTATGTGATTGATGGGGATGTGTTTTTTTCTGTTAATAAATTCCCAAATTATGGCAAGTTATCTGGGCAGAAGCTGGAAAATAATAGAGCAGGTGAACGTGTTGCTGTTGACTCAAGGAAACGTAATCCTTCTGACTTTGCATTATGGAAGGTGCGAATCTGCTAACTGTTAACTTACTAGTAATTGTAGGCATTTAATCAAGCTGAGATCTAGCCTATAGGCTTGAGATTCTTGCCTTTTAAAATTCGAGGCTTGAGGTTTGCTTGATCTTGGTTGAGCTTTAGTTTTCGTGCTTGAGCTTGGCTTTAGAAAAATCAAGCTACTTGAGCTCCATTCTATTAGGCTGAATTATTATTAAATTTTTCTGAGGATTAGGGATTTAAAATGCGTTCGTTCCCCTTTCGTAGCATCAAATTTACCCTGATTGCAAACGTAATAGTGACCTACCATTTATAATGTTGCCTATATTTCCAAATTCTGATATTTAATAATTGTTTCAGGCTGCAAAGCCAGGCGAGCCATCTTGGGACAGCCCATGGGGACATGGACGACCTGGGTGGCACATAGAATGCAGTGCAATGAGTGCACATTATTTAAGCTTCAAATTTGACATTCATGGTGGTGGGCTTGATTTGATTTTCCCTCACCATGAAAATGAGATTGCCCAAAGTTGCGCTGCATGTGAAGAGAGTGACGTAAGTTATTGGATGCACAATGGGCATGTTACTAATAACAACGAGAAGATGTCAAAATCTTTAGGTAACTTTTTCACAATTCGCCAGGTAAAATTCGGGCTTATTGTCTGTTTGATTCCCCTCCTCCGCTGAAGGTTACAGAAGAAGTATTCTCATATGAGCTTTCTTTGTTTGTGTTAATTTATGCTTTTTCTTTTAGATTACTGAGAGATATCATCCACTGGCTTTGAGATACTTCTTGATAGGCGCACACTACCGTTCTCCTCTCAATTACTCTGTTGTTCAGTTGGACGGTGCATCAGAAGCTGTTTTTTATATATATCAGGTTTAAAGCTTATTTCCTTCTCATGCTATTTTACTTGGCAATAGGCATATGCTGGGGTCAGAGTTTGGACGTCGTGATACAGATAGTGATTCAGCCTTTTAGGCTTAAAATTTGTTCCTTTGACTTTTCTGGGGCTTGTATACGGGCGAGGTGTCATGGATGCACGAATGTATCTCTTTCAATTTCTTGGAGTTTCAGCTTTCTTTGATATTGGCCCCTGACCACTTAAGATTTCTTCTATAATTAATTACACTTGCACACTGGTAGATTTGCCTTGCCTTCCAGTTAAAAGTACTCGAAAGAGTTACTGTGACTTTTGGTGTGACAATCGAGACTGAATTATTTTTTTGAGTTGACCCAAAATGCCAAGTTTTTTTAATTCATTGGTATCGGCAAACGTACCCGGTATTAGTTTAGATTCAATCCTTTTGAAAAGTATCCTTACCTGCTTTGTTCTGCAGACTTTTAAAGATTGTCAAGATGCTCTATCACAACTACAAGAAGAAATCCCGAAGGATGGCAAACCAGCTCGGACTGCTCCAGAAGCCAAGGAATGCATTAGCAAGCTATGCAGTGAGTTCCAGGCTAAAATGTCAGATGACTTAAGCACTTCGCTTATACTGACTGGGGCCTTTCTAGAAGCACTGAAGCTAATAAACAATTTGCTGACCATGCTAAAGGTATTTGTTTATATTCTAGCATGCTAATCACTCTTCTTTTTCTATAATATATATATATATATATAATATATATATATATCAATGTTCATGTCTTTGCCAAATGACAGATATTTCTTTTGTAATTTGACAGAAGAAGCAACAAAAGCAGCAAAGATTATTGGTAATTCAATCCCTTATAGAAGTTGAGAAAGAAGTTAAGAAAATTTTGGATGTCCTTGGATTGGAGCCACCTTGCTCTTATGCTGAGGTGATGGGTGTTTTATTTTGTTACATGATGTTACTGAATCATCCCTTCTGTCAAAGTTTAATGCGAAAGACGGATTTTCTGCTGACCAGGTTCTGCTGCAATTAAAGGAGAAAGCATTGATAAGAGCCGGGTTGGTGGAAGATGATGTGGTTCGTCTAATTAATGAAAGAGCCGAAGTGAGGAGAAACAAAGACTTCTTGAAAAGTGATCAGATGAGAGCTCAGTTGCAAGCAAAGGGCATCGCACTCATGGATGTAGGCACGGAAACAATTTGGAGACCTTGCGTTCCGGTTCAACAAGAATCGGAAGTAGTGCCATCAGGAGGCCCGAAGGTCCCTCTTCAACAAGAACCAGAAGCAGTACCGTCAGGAGGCGTGAAGGTCCCTGTCAAAACTGCATAAGAAAAGAATGCTCATCTTGATTCAGTTGGTGAACAAAGCATGCTGAATTTTGCTTGGTAAGGTGGTGATTGTTACCGTCAAACTATTTGCTGGGAACAAAACCATTCATAGAGAGTTTTGATTTATAATTTTTAAAATGTGGGTCTCTCCCTTGTGACATTATAAAAAAGCTGTAATGAAGAACCATGGGATTTTATATTTGGCTTTGTGGTCTTTTGTTGTATTTGGCCTTTTGGCTGCATATTCAGTGAGCCAGATTTTTTTTTTTTAGAGAAAATACATTAATGCGATATAGGAATGAACTTGCTAACCATAATACCATATTGATTTTGATATTTGGAAGTACTGGGAAATTTTTTTGATGTTTTTTCTTTTTTTCTGAGGTTAGGTTTGATCTTTTATCATTAAGAGTATGGGAAAGAGAAGAAAAGTTGTTCCTTTTTCTTTTATAATGATAAAAAATGGAGAGATTCATAAATAAATTTTTTAATGAGTCGAGTTTTAAACAAAGTTTTAATAAACTTGAATTGATTTAATTTAAATTATTATTTATTAATAATATTTTTATTTAAATTTAATTATAAAAATATATAATTATTGATAATTAGAGGAATCTTCTTAATAGCTTTGATGGTTAAATCATGTCTTCAGGCAAACTAATATCATTGCTCAAAGGCGATGCATTTGTCAGAAAAGGTTTAATTGGTATCACGAGGAACCTGCCTCTGTTTCTTTAACCATAGCCCGAGGTGGACTCGTCCAAGGCTTATATGCTACATAAAAATTGAATTCACTCAATTTAAATTATTATTTATTTAATAAAAATTTTATTTAAATTTAATTATTAAATTATATTATAAAAATAATTTAATTCCTTAATGATACAAGCTTTCCAACCAAATCCAACTTATCCAAGCAAAAGGAAAATTTCTCGAAATGTTACCTAGCAAGCAATACACGTCTAATGATTGGACAGGTAATGTTCTGTATCTTTGCTAAGTAACAAGAGAGAAAACAGACAACTTGTCATTTAGGTTATTTCATTGAACCTAAAACTTAATCCAATCATTAGGTCTGAAAACTCATTTTATTATTTAAAAAAAATAAAAATTATTTTTCTAATTAAATTTGAATGAAAAAATATTTATATATATGAACAATAATCCATGTTAGGCTAGGCTAAGCCAGTCTGCATCGCTAAAATCTTTACCCAAACCAGACCTATAACCAGCTTACATGAGACTTTGCTTCATGAAATATAAGTATACAAAAGAAAAAAAAAATTACAGTAATATCATCATAATGTAACATGACATCACTGAACAACCTTGGTGAAGACAGCCATTGACAGTAAAAGAATTGAATAAATAAAATACAAGGCAAAGCTGTTAGCGG
Source organism: Adansonia madagascariensis (assembly GCA_038381835.1). Classification (NCBI taxonomy): domain Eukaryota; kingdom Viridiplantae; phylum Streptophyta; class Magnoliopsida; order Malvales; family Malvaceae; genus Adansonia; species Adansonia madagascariensis. Next base: position 3,287,022 of record JBBYHL010000017.1, on the reverse strand, counting down.
GCAGCAGAGTGCTGGCAAATATTTCAAACACTCATGTAACCAAAAAAAACTATCTAAATATACCATTTTCAACCCAGTTTTTTATCAGATACCTTCAGGTTTAAATTGAACCATTTCTTTTTGCCCGATTTATCCTTCACGTCGGAGTTTCCATCATCCAATGGACTCTCGGTCTCACCACCAGCAACTTTGCTACTACTACTTCCGTTACTTAAATTAACTCCGATACTGCTCGGCACTCTTGTTACGGTGAATGAAGCATGGATAGCATCGCGCTGTTTCAGCAGCTCATCTACCTGTGTTTATAGATTCCAAAAACCGGAGTCGAATCAACAATGTGTTTACATGACTCTGGTTACAATATTGATAATAATACATTTCAAGAATGAAGCGAATACGAATGAGCAAATTACTGTTCTTGGCAATACGAGAACCTCAGGATCATTTTCTATAGCCATATTTATAAGCATGTGTGACCGTGTACTAGCAGGTGCATTAAATGTGCGTATGTACAAAAAACATATCCTCATATGCATGCAGTCGCTTCCTACTTCAAACAGATTTGCGTAAATGCAGGAAAAACATTATCACTGCAAGATGAAAGAAAAAGTTTCGGAACATACGGACTGCTTTTCTTGGCTGTACCGGTTGGTCACTTCTTGGAAGCGTGCCAATGCCTACAAAAATAACCCACCACAATCATAAGATACGTGTAAAATTCATACTTATAATAAGCCTCAAAGTAGAAGAGAGGCAGATTAATACTTTTCTATATTCAGTTTCGAATTGGCGCAACTCATTTCTCTTTCTTAAAATCTGAGCTTCGATATCCTTAAGCTTCTCAGTGGTATCCTCGTATGACTTTGCACAAAGTGCCTCAATTGTGTAAGAAGCAGTCTTGAAAAAATTATCTCCTAAGAAAATTTGTCCAAACCAGTCAACCGATAATAGAAATACTCCGAAACATGTTTTTTAATGAAATTAATAGACAAAAAAAGTAGCTCAAACCATAAACGGCGAATATATGTGTGCCGGATTTTAGTTCTGAAACCTCACATGGTTGAAGACCTTCCAACCTTTTAAAGAAAGCAGATTCAGGGTCTTTAGCTATTGCTAGCTGCATAATAAATGAATAAATCATCATATCTCACCAAAACAAAAAGCCAAACATCCAGCAGAGATAAGGAAGTAGACCTAGCAATTTGTGTATCCGCGTCATGTTCATATATTTTGCTATGCCATAATCATGTTTAAGGAATTTCACATTTATATAAGTTTTGATACATTAATAATTCATATTATATAGATTTTGGGACATCCGTACATTAATGTTGTGTTTTAATTACTTTTTCCATGTTATATGTGTAATCATGTCAAACATTGCTAGGTTTACAAGGAACATAAAGCAAGAAATGGCAACTCACCGCATTTACAGTCGAATCCATTCTGTATACTTGAAAATGTAAGAAGTACATGCCAGCAGATGTCACCTTGCCTGTCTTCTCGCTGTCTTCCTGTACACAGACGGTGAAATCATAAACAGAAAGTAATAAATGTAAGAATAAAAGCCTAGTTACTTCAGAAACACAACTGCAAGTAACAAGATATCCTTGAACTTCCAAACATAATATCAGACGAAGGGCAAATGCATAGCAATGAACACAAGAACTTTCGCGGCAAAACATAGAATCAGAAGTACAACATCAATAAGCATGAGCTTTCATTGAACAACAGAGCACTAGTAAAACAATAAATGGACCATGACACAATGCAAAGACAATCTGACAGAAAGTGTCGAAGGGAAAATTGAAAGTCTCAAGTACTTGGACTAAACTAAGGAAATATTATTGGGGTCGCAAAAAAGGAGGAATTTGTTTTAAAGTATTAAATGTGCACA
>JBBYHL010000017.1:3252320-3270606 GCA_038381835.1 Adansonia madagascariensis | reverse complement strand
AGTGTACTTTAGAGGACAGTTTGGTCACTTCAGATCTTTAGAGTTAAGTTTAGTACTTTTTGTCTAAACTGAGTCTTAAGAAAATTTTTATATAAAATTAAATTTTTTTAAAATTAAAATAATATCTCCAAATTAAAATAGTACTTGGAATGTCTCTCATAATATAAGAGGGATTCTATGGATTATTTTAATAATGAGATATCTTTTTCAAAATGAAAGTTGGGATTTTTTAAATTTCATGAAACAAAACATCTCATCTTTCTCACGTCCTCTAGTAGGGTACATGAGATATTTTGATTTTTAAATAAAACCTTTCATATTGCTCCAATCTTCTAATTAGGCATGGAAGATATTTTGACCTTCGTATTCTGCTTAATCTCTAGTAGGGTACGAAAGATATTTTTGTTTTCAAAAAAAATATTAAAAATCCGATTTGCTCATATAGAATAATAAATTATTTTATGAAAATTTTGAAATATGGGAATCATAATTAAATATTAGATAATGAAACTAAATAATAATCAAATTTTAAATTAACATATAATTAATAAGGTATCGATTGCTAGGCATCATGAGAGGGATCGATCCTTACTCGTGATTGTAACCAACTCTTGAACCCTCTCATACTTTGGTATTACGCAGACCTGGTAGTTTGTTTTCAAGGGTTTCGTAACCCTTGAGATATGAACTTCGGTAGGTGACCAATCTCACCTAGCCAAAATAGATTGGTGGCGACTCAAAGATAAATAACAACAATTTAGAGTTAAGTCAGGTAAGTGATTCACCTCAATAAGTCATTTCCTAAAAACAAATATATATATATATATAATAATGATATATGGACCCTAAGAATAAAACAATAATGATATATAGATACATCCATATAGGAACAAGAGTTACACCTGTCTTTTAAGTCGAGTTAGTTAGGATTCGTATCTGGGCCACGTTGCGACACTATGTATGCTATATCTGGTCTTGTGCAAATCATGAGATACATGAGACTACCAATGTCATGAATATTCAACTTGAGATATCACATCACTAGTATTCTTCGTTTAATGTACATTAATATCGACAGGTGTTTTAGCCACATTGGTATCATTCTTATTAAATTTCTCAACGATCATATTCACATTATGATCCTGAGTCAATATCAAGCCATTTTGTGATTTAGAAATTTTAAGACCTCTGCTAAACTCATGTCTTTCATGTCAAATTTACTGGTTAGCCATGCTTTGGTAGGTTTAATTATCTCATCATTATTGTCTATGATTAACATATCATCTATATATAGACAAAAAATGACATACCCCTTATGTGTATTCTTCATGTATACATATTTATTGCATTAATTAATATGAAAACCCATTTGACAACATAGTACCCATTTGATAGCATAATATTGTCAAATTTATGATGTCATTTTTTAGTGCTTGTTTTAAACCATATAATGATTTAACAAGCTTGCACACCTTCTTTTCCTGTCCTAAAAGCTTAGACCTTTTGGTTTGTTCCATGTAGATTTCTTCATCTAAGTATCCATTCAGGAAAGCCATCTTAAAATCAATTTGATGTCTCGAGATCTTTAAGAGCTGCTATAGTTATTAACATTCAAATGAATGTTATTCTCGAAACTGGTGAGTATGTGTCAAAGTAATCAAGCCCTTCCTTTAACTTGTATCTCTTTATTATAAGTCAGGCTTTATATTTATCTATAGATCTATTTGCCTTTATTTTCCTCTTAAATATCCATTTGGATCCCAAAAACTTATGCCCGTGAAGAAGATCCACCAGTTCCCATGTATGCTTTTGCATGATGGACTCTATTTCACTGTTAATGGCCTCTTTCTAGAATGGTGCTTTTGAAGATGATATAACCTCTTTAAAAGTTAGAATTTCATTTTCTAACAAATAAATTAGAAAATTCAAATAGTAAATAGTTGGTACTTTAGCTCGCTTTCTCTTTTGAGGTTTGACTTGTTCCTCCTTATTCTTTTATGAATCACTACTCGAGTCCTCATGAGCTCTCTTAGTAGTCTTGTTTTCTTATGTTTCCTTGCATAGAAATACGTCCAAAAAAATAAAACATTTCTCAATTCAATGATGTAATGTGAATGTCAGGAATGGTCAACTTATACACAAGAAAACGATAAGCCACACTATTATTTACGTATCTAGTGAATATGCAATCTATAATCTTAAGTTCAATTTCAACCATTTTAGGTGGAGGAATTACTACCTTAGTAGGACATGCCTACACTTCCATGTAATTATAAGATGGTTTTTGACCCTTTTATAACTCATACAATGTCTTATCTAATATCTTATAAGGTATTTTATTTAAAATATAATTTATTGTTTAGAGCAAGGGAGCAAGTTCTGAGGTAACCCCAAACTTATCAATAAAGCGTTCATCATGTCTCTCAATGTGCAGTTCTTGCATTTCGCAATACCGTTTTGTTAAGCTAAATAAGGAGCAGTTGTTTGATGGATAATTCCATGTTCTTTGCAAAATTCATTAAATAATGGATCGCATTCACCACCTCGATCGCTCCCTATCTTTTTAATTTTCTTGCTTAGTTGATTTTCAACCTCTGTTTTAAAATGCTTGAAACCTTCTAAGGCCTCGTCTTAGAAAAAAAATATATTACCATGTGAATGAACAGCAATAAAGCAATAAGCTAACATGAATTTCAATGCTGGAATGAAAAGTAATAAAGCAATTTTAATACCACCAGAGTCAGTTCCAATGGCTAAGAACCAATTCCCCTTTTTTAACCATAAAAATAATATATAAATATAATATTCAATTGATTGACAAACGATACAATCAATGCAAAATGGTTTGCTAGAAAAAATCACAATTATGTATTTTTAGCAAACCAATTACTAGATAGAACAAAAAAATAAAGAGATAGTATCAAAACCACAACAAAATAGCATAATTGAAAATCAGTGCAAGCATAATACAATATGCATAAACAGATTTAAACATAGTTAGGACAAACAGAATATAACCCATACTAACAAAATAGATTTAGATATACAGTCGAGACAATATGAAACACGTAAACAGATTCTAAATAGTATTATCGAAGATCAGTATTCAGAAAATCAAATACATTAAACATGATAGAATTGACAAAAATAGTATATTATATATACCATAAACTTCTTGCACTATTGGAGATAATCTATATAAAAAATACTATAAACACATAAACTTGTTAAATGATGTTGCTCCGAATTAAAATAAATATTAAAAATGAAATTACACAAAAATATATTTTACCGAAAGAGGAAAAAATTTGAAGAATGAAATTTGACTGACTTAAGTTTTTCAACCTTTGACCTTAATATGTTTATTGCCTGCCCAATGTTTTCAACAAATTCTGCAATACGTCTCCCAAGCCTCCTCAATCTTATTATCGATCAATAGCATGTTCAAATGGTAGCATGACAAACCAAAAAAAATGAGATAAATTTTCTATCTTCAAGATGACGTAGCACACAAAGTTGCAGAGTTGGATGAAAAGAAATTTTTTTTCTTTCCCAAATTAGCTCCCAAATTTCACCCAATGTTGATTTCCTTAAATTAAAACAGTTTTCATCCTAGTTAATTACATTTAAATAAGACCATTTTTTGACTCAATTACAAAACAAATGTTTTAAAAAATTAAAATCAAAATTAAAACAAAATAGCTGAGATAAATTTTTAAAATCTAAAAACAAACCAAAATTGTTAGGATATTTTATCAGATAATGGTTCAATTTGGCTGAATTAAACTAGTTGGGTTCTAAAAAGATAAGGTCTCTTCGACCTTAAATCCAAGTCCAAGCCCAAACCTAGGACTAGGCCCAGCTCTGCAATGGTGATACATGTGTGTGGCGCAACCTCTTGTGGACCTCCAACCTTAAACCCAAAAGCTTGGGTATCTCTTAGGGCCCAGCCTTACCTTGGAACCAAGCTTATATATATCAGTTAGACAAGCTTTAAGTATTTCATGTGGGATTGTACACCACCTAACACCAACCAAGTTCTTCCTCTTCAAGTGGATATTATGTGCGCAATTTCTCATTCACCTCGACTATTAATCATGTATATTAAACTCACATTGTGCATCTTGATATGACATCAACGTATACCACATGACCAACTTTTTATATGTACACGTATTTCATATTTATAAACTATTAAAGTTTCATTGATATACAACATTCCTATCATAGGTTTTGGGTCAGGCAAAGTTGATTCGAAAAAGGGCCCAAACAAAATTAGGTATCTATAAGTAATATAATTGTACTAGTCTTGTACGTAAAATTTTGAATCAATCTAATATCAAAATCATGTCGATTTAGAATGTTGTCTTTCTATATATGTTTAATAGTTGAAATTTTTTTACATAAAAAATATAATTAAAAATTTTTAATTTGCTCAAAATTTGATTTGTACGATATACATGAGTAAAATGTCAAATACACTTATCAGATTAAACAAATATAAACCATATAAAAATTTATAAAATTATATAAAACTAAATTAATCTCATTCTAATTTATTAGATCCCACTTTAATAATATATTATCTTCTAATTATTTTCAAGCTAGCTTTTGTTCTTGTTTTTTTTTTTTTTCTTTTTGAAAATGGTCTATATCAATTCGTAATGTATTTTGGCTATTGGCTTGAATCAATTTGAAATTAAAATATATCAACATGCTTTAGTTATTATTTATTGAGAAATAACAAAAATTTTACTTTTCTAATTTTTTTTTTCTTTAACAAAAAGTTAAGCAAGAATTTGACCTTTTTTCTTCTCTTTTTTTTTTTTTTTTTTTTTTTTGCACAAAAGGCATTTCATGTTGTAGTAAGTTACGGGTTCTCTTTGTTATGTTAGTTAATAAGGGAGACATAACCATTCTAACATGATTATGATAATTTCTTTCCCAGCCTTCTTTTTTAAAAATGATCATGTAGTTTGAAGATTTATTTGTTGGGGAATGATACTTTTTTGTTATGATGTATTTTCTAATTAAATTGAAATTAAATCATTTTTCATGGTTTCGACATAAACTAGTCCATCTATCGCATTAGATCAGATTGGATAGTGAAAATATTTATTTGCCTAAAAGTCTTGTTCGGCCCAAAAAAATGTTTTACTACTAATAATATATTTAAAATGTTTTAAATATAATTTTTATATTAATATTTACATTTTATGACTAAATTTTTAAAAATATTTTTATTAAGTAAATAATAATTCATATCAAACCGGATTAAAAATACCCTTTTCATACTTAGCCTAATTTGGATTGAACCTATCTTATCATATAAATAGTCCAACCCTTAGATAAGTCTACTTGAATGACTTCACCAACCATCTTGCTATATCTTAACTAAGCATCTTGCAATATGGAAAAAAAACCATTTTTAAAATTATTTAAAGAAAAGATTTGTTCCAAATAAAACTAGAGAAGAGGATATTGTATAAAACTTGCAATTTCATTTATTGTATTTAAAAATTTTAAACACTATTTTTCATATTTATTAAAACCCCCGATGCAAATAAAAGAGCACTTCATTGTCTGTTGCTTGAGTATTAAGGAATCAAAGATTATTTGCTAATATTGAGCATTGACTAAAATAACAGTAATTTTTGGTGTAGAGAGTTCATAGCCAGATTATGGTTTAAAAATTCTTTATTTCCTTACCTAGGCTTGAGCTGTATCGAGCTTAGTCTGACTATAAAGTTTGTTTATTATTCAAAATAATATTAAAAATTATTTTGGTTTAATATTTATAATTAAATTCAAATTAAAATTTTATTACTTGAATGGTAATTTGGCTCGAATTGGTTTAGTTTAAAAAAACTTATACCTAGGCCCAACCTAATATGAACTGAGTCAGAATGGTTTATTCAGTCCATAAATAATTCTAATCAAGATGGACTATATCTTACCAACTTATATGCTTATTATTATTATCCGTTCATTATTTAACTATTATTTCATTATTAAAATAATAAAATATTTTTATCATATTGAGATTTTATTATTTTAAATGATTTATAAATTATAAAATAATTTAATCACATCAAATTTATATTTAAAAATTTATGCTCAAAATTAACTCAAGTTGGATATAGATAAGTCCCATTGTTATGCAATTAATATCCATATAAAGTAAGAGATTCTTAAGGATGATATATGAAAACAATAATAAAAAACGTTTTCTTTACCTTGAATTTAACAATATTGGGACAAATATCATCCTCAAAACTTTTTAAAGAGTTTCAAAAAATGACTTTTAGAGATGATTTTTCATATTTTGAAAATAATTATTGATCATCTTTAATTTTTTTTATATATTCCTAAAATCCTAGCTTCTTAGAATAAAGTTAGGAAATATTTTAAAAAAATTGATCGGAAGAATTTAACATTCAGCACCGATCTGGATTGTAGTACATTAAGATTTAAGAATAATAAACAGTAAAAAAAAGGGATTAATAACAACATAAGTTTTATAGCTAAAGCAAAGTATAAAAAAAAGAGAGAATAATATATGTTTAATTGGTGTGAACTAGAATTCAGTTTTAATTTGTTAAGCAATTTCAAAGGCTGCATTGAGCATCATCCGAAACGCATTCTCGATAGATGACTTTAACTTTTGCGAATCTATGAAGTCTTTCTCTGTGACTACAGCAATCTTCAGCTTTCCCATATAACTAACTATTGTTGTGCTGAGACTCTGCAAAGTGCAAAGCATATCCATTAAAACCTAATCTATATACAAATGATATGTGAGCTTAGATATGATTATATAATATAAGTTTTTTTGGGGAAAAATCTAAAAACAAACCTGAGGAGCGCCAGCCACTACAAAATACAAGCTTTTAATTGGATGATTAGCCAATGCCACTTGTTCCACCGGTCCAATCACATTCGTGATTGTCATGCTTGTGTTTTTTAATGTTCTATGAATGTATTCGGCCGCTGCCTGCTACACAAATACTATTGAATTTACCCTTTCTTCCAGTTTGGAATCAAAACTATAAAGTAAATGGTATAACTCGGATCTAGTGAGTTAATTTGAGTCTTAAAAAATTCAGATCAATTTGGAGTTTATATCATTTTGAATCTGATTTGTCCTGAGTTTGGATAATTTTAGGTATAATTATTTTCAGGTTCAGGTTAGGCAATTAAAAGTTACTGATTTTTTTATAATCAAATCAAATTAAGTCATATTCTAATTCAAATGGATTGAGTGTGACAAATATTTTGGGTTTAAATCAAAATCAACTTTAAGAGGGGAAAAACTTTGCTCAATTTAAAGCATCGATCGAATGATCGATTGTACTCTAATTTTAATGATTTTTGCTATGTTGTTATTGGCAATGTAAGCTTCATTTTCATGGTTAGATTTTTGTTTCCTCATCTCTATTTATTGGGCTTTGTACCTTTTTATGGGTTATTGTTTATTGTTGCTTGGGTGATTTGCACGTTATTAATAGTGAGTAGATGCTATTATAATATACATATTTGTTGGAAGACAATTTGTTGTACTCTTTGAAATTCTTAGTGGAAGTTTTTGTTGGACTAGATTGTTTTTCCCTCTTACATCGAGGTGGTTTTTCACATTTAAAAATTGTTCGTGTTCATATGACTGTTTGGTTGTGTGCATTTTTAACTCCATTTATTGTTTGGATATTCTCGTTTGCTATATATTCGCTTCTCATACGCACTTTAAAGTGAAAAAGGTTTATTTATACTTACTGCACTATGTTGTTGCTTTTGTAGTATATTCATTCCTTTCCCAACAATTGGTAAAAATGCTAGTTATTGTCTATGTGTTTGCTTGGTTAAATAGTAAAATTTTAAGTTTTAATGGCATAAATCATCACAAATGAAAAAAAAAATGAAAAATTTGCTCTAATGAAAAAGTTATATTTATCTGTATTTGATAGTCAAACACATGGAGCTAAATCTGATGGAAAATAGGCTTTTGGAGCATGAAATGATTTATGGCTTTATTCACAATTGATAGATGATAATTTTTTGAATCACATTATTAATGATTCACATGCCATAACTTTGTGTAACAAGATTGAGACCTTAAATGCCTCTAAATCTGGGAACAAAAAGTTATTCTCATTAAACAAGCTATGAACTTGAAGTACAAGGAGGGTAGTTCCATTTTTAATAATTGAGTGAATTTCAGAGGTGCTTAGATCAATTGCCTGGCATGAGTGTTAAATCTAAAGATGAAATTTTGAGACTTTGGTTGCATAATTATCTACTATATTATTGGTAAAACTCTCCCTGTGTCTTTGATTTTTTTTTATGCTCTTGGTGGTATTGTGACCATGGACTATCTAAAAACTATAGTCATGAATGAAAAAGTTCATCAACGAAATCAGCAGGCATATTCTTCACCATCAAAATTTTGGTTACTGAAAATAGATAGAGAAACAAGTAGAGGGATCAAGACAAGGCGGTAAAGGTAAGGCAACAGTAGAAGCAAATCAAGCTCTAAATACAAACATCTTGAGTGTTACCACTATGGTAAAAAGAGCCATGTAAAAATGTTTTTATCGATTAAAAAAAGAGAACAAAGGCAAGCAACAAAAGAAAGATGATAAAAATGACGAACCTGTTGCTATTACTATTAATAAAGATCTTGCGATTCTTTGGATGAGAATCTAATTAATATTACTAATGATAAGATGAGTTGAGTAGTTGACAGTGGTGCTTGTTTTCATGTGACATTAAGGACTGCTTTCCTCACTTTTTATCCTTATGGGGATTATAAGATTTTAAAATTAGTCATGATGATTCATCAAATGTGATTGGCAGTGGAACAATTTGTTTAGAAACTGGTAATGGAACAAGCAGATTCTAAAGAATGTTAAACATGCACTAGACATTTGTTTGCATCTAATTTCTAATAGTATTCTTAATGATGATGGCTATTTTAGTGCATCTAGTGGTGGACAATGGAAATTTAGTAAGGATTCTCTAATCTAAACACGTAGGAAAAAGTGTTTAAGTTAGTACTAAGCAAGGCTTGGATTTCTATTGATGTTGCTAATGCAATTGAGTGTGATAAGCAATCAGAGTTATGGCACAAAAGACTTAACCACATTAATGAGAAGAGACTTAATTGTTTAGCCAAGAAAAATCTACCTTTAGGCCTAAAAAGGGTGAATGATTGGAAAAGTATACTCATTATTTGGCTGGAAACAGAATATGGTCTCCTTTAAGAGCAATTCTTCTTTTAGAAAATCAAAGTTGCTTGAGTTGGTGCATTTAGATCTTTGTATACCAAGGGCAACAAAAATGTTTGGTGGTGCATTATACTTTGTGACTTTCATTAATGATCATTCAAGGAAACTTTTGGTTTATGCCTTGAAAACTAAAGATTAAGTACTTAGTGTCTTTACGTAGTTTCAAGTTTCTATTAAGAGAAAAATAGGAAAAAAGCTAAAATGCATGTGCACTAAGACTCTTCCACTAAATAGCGTAGCAGAAAGGATGAACATGATATTGATGGAAAGAGTTAGAAGTTACTATTAAAAGCAAAGTTACCTAAATCCTTTTGGGATGAGGCTTTATGTATTACTGCATATGTTATTAATTTATCTCCTGTTGCTGCTTTGCAGTTACTATCAAAAGCAAACTTACCTAAATCCTTTAGGGATAAGGCTTTATGTACTACTACATATGTTATTAATTTATCTCCAGTTGTTGTTTTGCAGGTTTATATTCCTAATTAAATGGGGTTTGGAAAGGATGTTTCATTTAATTACTTATGTGTGTTTGGCTATCAATTATACATGTGCCTAAAGATGAAAGGTCTAAGTTAGATGTAAAGACAAGCAATGTATCTTCTTTAGCTATAGTAATGATGAATTTGGTTATAGGTTATACGATTTGATTAAAGAAAAACTTGTTAAAACCCGTGATATTGTCTTCATGCCGGATTAAACCATTGAAGATACTAACAAGGTGAAGAATATAGTAGAACTGATAGCTTAGTTGATCTCAATTTAGTTCTTAAGACTCGTATGCCCAATGCAATTAATTTTGGTAATCACATTCCAGGTGGTCAAGTTAAAGATAATGATGATGTTGTTGATGAGCTAGATGTTTTTACTTCTTGGATTATTAAATGAACGAGTTTTTCCATTTAAAAGGACTTCTAGACAACAGATTCCCTTCACTCATTGCTTATCTGATGAATATGTACTCTTCATTAATAAGGGAAAACCTAAGTCTTACGAAGAGGCTAATGAAAGCAAGTAAAAAATAAATTAGGTTATAGCTATGAATAATAAGATGAAATCTTTTCTTGACCATCATACTTTTAAGATAGTTTAGTTGCCTAAAAAGAAGAAAGCTTTGGAAAATCAATGGGTTCGCAAGGTAAAGAATAAAAAGAATGCTTCCACTCCATGCTACAAAAATTAGTTGTCAAAAACTACTATTAAAAAAAGAGATTAACTGCAAGTAGGGCCTTCTTGGTTGTGGTGGTTCGAATTCAATTCGTGATAAGAGTCCAAGCGAGAGACTATAACAGTCAAAAGGCCTTCGGTTAACTATATCTGCTTTTATTTATTAGAAATACTAAAAGAAGAGGGAAACCCTGATCAAGAAGAGGCTAAAGATTAAGGGATACCTTTACGAGTACATGGGCAAGAAGCAAGTTTGTTTCTAAGCAGATTCTGACAATCCAGTCTATGAGAAGTCAAGATCGGCTTACTCAATTCTTATTGCGACGTGAGTGATGAAGCGACCCAAAACAAACAAAGAAGGAAATATTATAGAGATCTTCTTTCCTATTGTTAAAATGTTTTCCTTCTAAGTTGTACTTGGTTTGGTTGATAGATTTGATTTTAGAGATTAAGCATATAGGTGTGAAAATTGTTTTCCTCCATGGTGGTTTGAAGAAGGAAATTTACATGGAACGGCAAAAGGATTTTATAGTAAAAGATAACGAAAACTATGTTTGCAAATTGAAGAAAAGTTTTTATTGCTTGAAACAAGCCCAAGGAAATGGTATAATAAGTTTGAGTTTGTTATCTCTAGCAAGGGTTCGAGAAAACTGCTTCTTATCATTGCATGTTTGTGTAAAAAATTGTTGACAATGACTTCATCATTTTATTGCTTTATGTTAATGACATGTTAATTATTGGTCATAATTCTCCTAGAATTGACCAGTTGAAAAATGAGCTTAGTAAGTCTTTTGCAATAAAAACTTAAGATTAGTAAGGCAAATTCTTAGTACGATTACTCATGACAAAGAAACTAAGAAGTTGCGGTTATTTCAGGAGAAACACATTAAAAAAGTGCTTTAGCAGTTTCGCATAGATAATGCTAAAAGAGTAAACACTCTGTTTACTTTACACTTTAGACTTAGCACTAGACAAACTCCTTTTAGTGATAACGAGAAAAAATAAATGTAGCATGTTCCTTATACAACTGTTGTAGGAATTTGATGTATGCAATGGTCTGCACACAATCTAATATAGCCCATGAAGTTGGTATGGTTAGTCATTTTCTCTCCAATCCTAATAAAGAACATTTCAAAACTATAAAATGGATTTTGAGATATCTCTAGGGCACTTTTAGTTTTAAACTTTGTTTTGGCAGTGGAAAACCAGTCTTTTGTGGTTACACAAATTCATATATGGCTCAAGATGTTGATTTCAAAAAGTTTATTTCAAGTTATTTAATTACCGTTGCAAAAGAAGCTGTAGCTTGGCAACCTAGGTTGCAAAAGTCTATTGCATTGTTTACCAGAATGCTGAGTTCATTGCTACTACTAAAGCTTTAAGGAATTTCTTCGAATGAAGAATTTTGTGCATGAACTTGAATTACTCAATAAAGATAATCAAAGTGTTATCCATCTTAACAAGAATCCTACTTTTTATGGTAGATCAAAGCAAAAGCAAGTAGGTTTTGGACTTTTGTTTTTTACAAGAAAAGATAATATTTTCCTCCACATAGAGAGTGGAGGCCAACTTCGAGAGAGAAAAACTTTGACTCATTTTGAAGAGTGTATCCCGTAGTTGTTTGTACTTCAACTTTGACCAGTTTTTATGTTGCTCTTGGGATTGTAAGCTTTCATCTATACGATCATATTTTAGTTTCCTCATCTCTATTTGTTAGGCTATTGTACTCCATTGTGGGATACTGGTTTTGGTTGCTCGGTGAGTATGGGTTATTATGATACCCATATTTGTTGGAAGACTCTTAATTATCTTTACTGATATTTTATAATGGAAGTTTTTAGTGAACAAAGTCTTATGATTTTTGCCTCCCACATGAAGGGAGGTTTTATATGCTAAAAATTGTGTGTATTTTTGTGATTGTTTGGTTGTTTGGTTGTGGGCATTCTTAATTACATTTATTGTTTAGATATTATCGTTTATCGTATATTTGCTTCTTAGAGGTTCATTCAAGCAAGAAAAGGTTTATTTTTGCTTGTTGTACTGTGTTTTTACTTCCGTTGTCTGTTCACCCTTCTTATAACCCAACTTACTTCAAACCAACATATATATATATATATAGAATATTAATTAATAACAAAGTTCATGAATTTGTAAATGTATAAAGTTGAAAAAAAACATACCTCAGGGCCTTTATATTTCCTCAAACACTCGAGAAGCAGAGCAGTAAGAAAAACAGCTCCAGAGTTTCGCTTTCTTTGGATAAGTTCATGTGCTTTCCAAACAATTTCAAGCGGATTGCAAGATTCAACACTGCTTACTTCAGGTATCGAAATATGCAAGAATGCAAACTGGTTTCCCCATAACGGTGACGCTGTGTCAGGTTTGACCATCTCCTTCACTGACTTGTACCCTTCAATCATCCTAGTATTGAGCAGCACGAGTGCAGTAGAACGTTGTTTATTCAACTGATTGCTTCCTATTCCTTGCATGTGTAATCGAATACCAAAGAAAATTGTCCCCGTAATTACATCATTTATTGTCTGTTAATGACCAAAAAAAAAAAAGAGAGAGAGAGAGAGAGAGTAAGTTCAAACACAAACTAAGGAAAAAAAAAAAAGTTGTTTGAAGCTATTGATGATGGGATAAAAAGGGTACACTGCAATGTCAGATTTTAAATCATTGAGTTGGGGAATTAAAGCATGATCCTTGCAAAACAAGTTATGAGATCTGAGTTTATAAAAGAATAGCTTTTAAGTTCTAGAATTTTAGAAAGAAAAATGTTAATGTTTATAAGTATTGGATAATATAATATTTATAAAAAATATATTTCATGTTTTTTTTAAAAAAAATTAACAAAAGTAGTATATTAAAAGTACAAAAAAAAATTAAATAATAATTAAAGAATTTTTAGTTCTATACTGAATCCTTGTAGAAAATCTTGATGGAATATATAAAAAACCTTTCTTTTGTGGGGGCCTTCTAGAAATTTTTTGGCCATATAATTTTTCGGTTAAAATAGCACAAAAGTTATTTTATTTTTTAAAATTTATCAAATAAATTTTATCATTTTATTGAACTTAATCAAACTCTTAAAAATATTAATTTTATTTGATTGAATTTTTGCTTTACATGAATTCGCTAAAATCTATTAAATAAATAAGGATAAAAATTTTTACTTTAAGGAAGTAGTTAAATAAAAATAGTATTTTAAAGGTTTTAGTAGACAAAAAATTAATATTTTAAGAATATAATTGGATGCAATAAAAAATATGTCTTTGTCAATTTTATATATTTTTAAAAAATACAAGTTTCTTTTAATAATTTTAGTCTTTTGGTTCTTGAGTTGACAAAGACAAATATGAACTGGAGAGTTAAAAATAGACGTTAAGGGTCAAAATATAAATTTTTTCAAATCTTTTAATAGTTTCGGTCTAGTTCATAGACTGCTTTTATTGTTAAAAAATATTAATATTTAAAAATTAATTTTATATTAATATTTATATACTTTTCTAATAAATTTAAATAATAATATTTTTATTAATTGAATCACATTGGACGGTTTCAAATCACAAAATCTTACCTTTAGAATAAATCTAGTTAAAATCAAGGAAAAGAAATAAAGAAAGAAAGAAAATAATTAGAGATATACTTCAAATACCAGATTGTTTTTCCCACGAAGGAAACATGGTGCAGACTCTTAAATGCATTTCCTGTCCCTGTTATATAGTCTCTAATACAATTCAGATATCCCATGAATGGCTAAATGTATAAAAAAATGTTTAGAATATAAAAATTTTTGAATCAATTATTACACTCTTTTTTAATTAAACGCATAACATTAAGGTAGATTTTTCAATATCATGAAACAATTTCTGAGTTCTTTAATGAGCACGTCATAAGCTAAAAGCGACCATGTACTAATTATCCCAAAAAATAAATAAGTAAATATATATATATATATAATGCTACCGCACGCTAATAAACATACCACTCCAAGCTTGGTCTTGATTTGTTTGATGTGATCAAGAGAAAATGTGATTGTTGAAACCTCAAGTGGCTTGAATTGTACCATTGGATCCCCGGATCTTATCAAACTTCTATCATCTTCAAGAGAACTGCTTTTCAAAAGGCTCCAACCGAAATCTGATACAGTGTTGAAGGCTGAGTATAAAAATTTAGGCATATTCCTGAAAAAGCCGTTACTATTCTCGGAAACATTTCTAGCCGATCTAAGTGAAGGAAATGTAATTGGGACCGAAGGATTGTCAGCTCTTTGTAGACAGGAAAGAAGAGCACCCATGAGAGAATAACCATCACCAAGCGCATGATGAAGCTTGAATATTAGATTACCAGCTGCATTGCTGGTAGGGTACTTGATGATATGAATATTCCATAGTGGCCGGCTTTGGGGAAGTTGTTCCATTGCTATGTTCGAGGGATAGTCGCTTAGATGTTTGTCATAAGACTCTGGTGATAATCCAGGGGGGAAAACAGGGATATTTACATGATCTTCCAGCTTTACTTCAACCTTCTTCCACTGTTTTGTTCCATTTTCACCTTCAACCTGTTTCTCACGATCAGTTTAGCACCACTGGAAGAGGAATTGCATGCAAATAAAGTTATCTACAGCTTCCATGAGTGAAGGCTAAAACGCAAGATTATGGGCTTTGATGGAGCCCTAAGAGACTATTTTTATTAGTAGAAGCCACAAATACCAAGAAATATGCTCAATAAAACTTCGTCTGCTAAATCAAACAACTACTGTAAATAAAAAAAAATACCTCGAGAGCCAAAAGTAAAAAAGAAAACGCCCGTAAGAGTTGAATCTATTTAAATTTAGGTAAGATTAAAAGCAACAACAACAATAAAATTAATTATTATAATAATAAAATTGAATATTATAAAGAAAGTATATGTTTATATTCAAATATAGTAAAAACGATAAAATAATAATAAAAATAAATATTAAAATTATTAATCTAAGAATTAATTAGTAAATTATTTTATATACTTTTATTAATATTTATAATTGTAATATACATTATTTTACAAATATTTATTTAAATATTTTAATTAATTATATAAATCTATTTATTATGTTAAAGAAATAAAAACTTAAAAACTTTTAAATAAAAAATAAAAATAATTAACCAAAATAAAAAAAATGAAAGAGCTAAAAATAATTAATTTAAACATTTTAAGAAAAATAAATAAAATTGAAATGTTTATAGGTTGAAAAAATTATTGAAAAATTAAAATGATCAAGGATTAAAAGAATTAAAAAATGTTGAAAAATGAATAAAATAGTCCTTTTAGTGCCCACTGGAGATCCAATTAGCGACTGGATCTTGGTGGAAAATATTTCTACTCCTGTCTTTCTTGCAAATTTTAAGCTTAAAGGATGCTACAATTCCATCTCAGCGAGATGCGGTGGAATCCATAAGCACCCTTAATTTATTAAATCAAACAGCTAGCACTATAGACAGGCATATGAAAAAGATAACGGCGTCATCTAAACTTAAGTAAGTTTTCAGCTCCTAGAGTTGCAGCAAGTCGAAAGTAAACTAGCTGTTCATACCATGATCTTCAACATATATACGGTAAAAATGGTGTTTTCAACGTGAAAATGGGACCTTAACCATCAAAGACACGTGTAAAAGCACTCAAATATATATACAGAGAAAGAAGGTTAAGAAAATTGAGAAAGAGAAAATAAAGTGGATATATATATTACATACCATGAGGGAGGAAAAGCGAGGATTAATAGGAAGAAAGACATCTTTAAGCAAAGTCATGGTTGGGGAATCATCGATAGGGATTTCGAAGTCCAAAACAGCAAGAATGCAAAGTGACAACACAGAACTGTTCAAATACTGTCCAGTAGGACTAACTGGCTCTGAATACTCAGTTTCCTCAACATTCACGTCCTTCATGTTCTTACAGAGAGCTTCACTACAACAACAAATGCCTGAACCTCTTTGGCCAGCTTGCGCTATTTATCTAGTACATTTCTGTTTATATTCAAGCATGTTAGCATGAAAGCTGAACCTCTTTCCAGCTTTTATTTTTCTCACTTATGGTTGGCAGATGAAGCGGTAAACCGATCTGGCGTGACTGGTCATAAATGCCACGCTATATCCATGCAAGCTATTTGGTACGCCCTATATTTATAGTGGATCCTAACTTAGACAGCATCTTGGGTGAGTCAATAATTTTGGGAGAATTCAACAAAAGTAAAATGTACTAATAATTATTACACAAGTGTGAAATCAAAAACATAATTTGGAAAAAGAAATATTATTAATAAAATTATTCTTAAGGAGGTCGTTATTACCTTTTTACTTGCTGTTTTTCTTAGTGTTGGGCGGGATATTATATTATTATATTATATATAAATTATATATATTAAAAATATTATTTAAAAATAATAAAATATTTAAAATAGTTTACATTAAATGCTAAATTTATAACATAAAAATATTACATTAAATCCTAAATTATAAAATAATCTCTAATTATATTAAATCTCAAATTATTATTTTAAAAATAAAAATATTTTATATCAAATCCCAAATTACTATATAAAAATATACGAATGAGTATAATTAAAAATACAACTTATATGATTAAATTTACATATGACGAGAAATGAGTGTATAGGAATCTAAAATTGAATCTACGTTAAAATTAAAAAATATTTAATATTAAGTCCAAATTATTTTTAAAAAATTGAAAATAATATATATTATATATATTATAATACATATATGATATAATATATCATACTATAAACATAATATAATAATATATTATATAATATATATTATATATAATAAAATATAATATTTTACATTAAATTCTAAATTACTATTTAAAAATCTTGAATTATGATAGAAAAATAAAAATAAAAAATATTTATATTAAATCCCAAATTATTTTTGAAAAAAATAAAAACAATATGTTATATATAAATTATATCATATGTATTATATTGATATATATTTTATTAATATATATTATATCATAAAAACAAAAATATTTTACATTAAATCTTAAATTATTATATAAAAATAAAAAATTTATAATAAATCTCGAATTATTATATAAAAAATAATAACTAAATGTAAAAATTATTATAACTAGATATACGAATTACTATAACTAAATATACAGATGAATATAATTAAATATACGAATGACTATAAATAAATGTACGACTCACCATAACTAAATGTACAATTCACTATAACTAAATGTATAAATGAATAAAATTAAATATATGACTAGCCATAGCTAAATATATGACTCACCATAACAAAATATACGAATGAGTATAATTAAATGTACGGATGACTATAGCTAAATATACAACTCACCATAACTAAATATACGACTCACCATAACTAAATATACAAATGAGTATAACTACATGTACGAATGATTATAACTAAATATACAAATGACTATAACTAAATGTACGACTCACCATAACTAAATGTATGGATGAGTATAACTAAATGTATGAATGACCATAACTAAATGTACGAATAAATATAACTAACTATACAAATGACTATAACTAAATGTACGAATGATAATAACTAAATATATGACTCATTATAACTAAATGTACGACTCACTATAACTAAATGTACAGATGTGTATAATTGAATGTACGAATGATTATAATTAAATGTACAACCCACCATAACTAAATGTACAACTCACCATAATTAAATATATGACTCATCATAACTAAATGTACGAATAATTATAACTAAAAGTACAATTGACTATAACTAAATAATGATATATTGTTATGGTGAGTCGTACATTTA
>JBBYHL010000017.1:3232327-3245415 GCA_038381835.1 Adansonia madagascariensis | reverse complement strand
TTTTTAAGGCTGTTAAGAATATATAATAAAGATAAAATAATAAAATAATAAAATATTATAAATATGTTATAAATAAATAAAAAAACTTGATTAAGTTTGCGAGCTACCCAAATTTAATATTGAGATTCTTAAACTCTATTTACTCAATAGCTCGAGCTCGGCTCAATGATGATCAAATCGAGTTTAAATATTTTTTTTTAATCGAACTTGAATACTTTATGAATATAGATATCTCATTTATATATTTAATTCATATATATGATAGAGATTGTTCAATTTTCTCTTATGTCATTCTCATAAAAGAGTGACAAACTTTAGAGCCAGCAAAACAGCCAGCTAAGACCACATGATTGGTCTTACGTACAATACCAAAATCACATATCGATGATGTTAATTAAAATCAACATTGTGTTCTTCCATCACCTTCTGTGATCACATGTTTAAAAGGTCCCTCAACTGGGGGTTCATAGACAGGACATGTGGCTTGAGGGGGGACAATTACATCCAACAAGTAAGGTCCAGGAGTGTCCAACATTGTCTGAATTGCTGACTTCACATCTTGTTTCTTTGTCACTCGAGCAGCAGGTATTCCACATGCTTCCGCAAATTTCAGCATATTCGGGAATATTTCAAACTCATTGGATGGGTTGCCCAAATACGAATAAGTTCTTTTTGCCTTGTATCGATACTCGGATTCAAGAACCATGCATAAATGCTGATTGTTAAACAGCAATACCTTAATTGGAAGATTTTCCACCCGGATAGTTGCCAACTCTCGGATGTTCATGATAAAACTTCCATCACCATCAATGTCTACAACAACAGCGTCGGGATTTGCAACAGCGGCTCCAATGGCAGCAGGCAATCGATAGCCGCCAATCCCCCTGATGTCAACCATTGGCGAGGCTTCCTATACTTGTAAAATTGAGCAGCCCACATCTGATGTTGACCAACACCAGTACTTATAATCACATTCCCATTGGTTAACGCGTCAAGAATCTGAATTGCATATTGAGGTGGGATAGCATCAGCGAATGTCTTGTAATTCAATGGATATTTCAGCCTCTGCTCGTTTAAGTCCTGTTTCCAAGCTGAATAATCTTAAGCTTAGCTCCTTTACTCTCCAAGATCGTGTTTATCCCTTTCAATGCCAATTTGACATCTGAACAAACAGACACATGAGGTTGCTTATTCTTCCCAATCTCGGCTGCATCGGTATCAATATGCACAATCTTGGCCCGGGTGGCAAAAGCGTCAAGTTTTCCTGTCACCCTTTCATCAAATCTTACTCCAAAAACAAGTAACAGATCACTCTTATCCACGGCATAATTAGCATACAAAGTTCCGTGCATCCCAAGCATTTGTAATGACAACTCATCTGAGCTCGGAAATGTCCCAAGACCCATCAAAGTACTTGCAACGGGTATCCCTGTAAGCTCAACAAACCTCTTCAACTCCTTACTGGAGTTCAGACAGCCACCACCAATATATAGCACTGGCTTCTTAGACTCCGAAACCAACCTCACAATCTGCTCTAATTGTGCCTCACTGGGAGCCTTAGGCAACATAGACATAAACCCTGGCAATCTAATAGGCTGGTTCCATTTAGGAACAGTAAGCTCTTGTTGTATATCCGTTGGTATATCAATCGAAACGGGACCTGGCCTGCCCGAGGTAGCTAAAAAGAAAGCCTCGCTGACTATCCTAGGAATATCGTCAACAGGAAGAACAAGGTAATTATGCTTTGTAATAAGCCTTGTCATCTCAACAATAGGAATACCTTGGAAAGCGTCTGTACCAATCATTCCGCGAGGGACTTGACCTGTGATCACCACGAGAGGGATACTGTCGAGCATCGCATCAGCAAGACCAGTCACCAAGTTAGTTGCCCCAGGGCCAGAAGTTGCAATGCAAACGCCAGGAAAACCAGAGGAGCGCGCGTAACCCTCCGCGGCAAAGACCCCTCCTTGTTCGTGCCGGGGAAGGACATTTCGGATTCCTTTGGATCGGGTTAAAGCCCGGTGGATCTCAACCGAAGCTCCACCTGGGTAGGCAAACACGTCCTTGACCCCTTCACGCTCTAAAGCTTCGACGAGGATATCAGCACCTGTTCGAGGCTCATCAGGGGCGTAACGAGAAATAAAATCATGGGAAGTTTTCATAGTTGGGGTGACAATGGCAGTGGCGGCAGATTTGGGGTTAAAACTCGACTGAGAAAAAGAGCTGGAAATGGTGAGGGAATCGGAAGGGGTGAGCTTTCGACGAACTGTAGAAAAAGGAAAGGCAAAATTGTAAGTTGGTATTGAAGATTTGAAGGAGGAAGTTAAAGAAGATGGCTTAGGTAAAGTGGCGTGTGCATTGACGGCTGCCATTGTCGATGAGAGGCTAGTGTCGTCGAGTCTTTTACTTCGTGCATTATATATATATATATATATATATATATATATATATATATATGGCGAGAAAGAGGGAGGGAAGGAAGTTGTCAATTCCTCTTAAACCTTGATTTTTTTCTTTTATCTATATTACTATTTTGCGTTTGTTGTTTTATTTGTATTTATGAGACGATGATGAGTTCTTCATATGTTTATACTTTGATATTTACGTATACTTTAACCATATATACACGTACAATTGCATGTGTCTTTGGGGTGGTAAACTGTTCATAAAAAACACTATGAAATCCATATTTTCTTCCATTGACCTGTAAATACGTATACTTTAACCATATATACACATACATTGCATGTGTCTTAGGGGTGGCAAATTGTTCATCGAAAACTCTATCAAATCCATATTTTCTTCCCTTGATGTGTGAATTGTTTGTTTTAAGATGGGGAAGTTAATTACCCTATGCCCCTAAGATACGCTAATTTACATGTTAGTGGTTTGTTTTGAGACGAATATGTACAAATCGTCTTTAAATTTAAAAATGACAATCGTTTTAATATCATTAAATTCAATATAAAAATAATTTTTTTTATCGCCTTTAAAAATCTTTTTCTTTAGTGGTGTACTATTCATTGAAACTCCTTTCATGTTAAGTTGCCTAAAAAAAATTGCAGGGTGGACCAACCGTAACTCTACGCCAAACACTCTAAGGGTAGGGTAGGCAAAGATGATAGAGAAGCATGTGACAGAGGCATCACGAAATTGGGTGGGGGAGAATGTCACGCCAAACGTTTTAAAAAAATAGATAGGGTGCATTAATCCCACATCAGATAAGAAAGGCAAGATCTTTAGGCATATAAGCGGGTGCGTTGCATATTTTATTAGATATATTTTTTGAGAAGAAGGTAATGGTCCCGTGATAAATGGTGATCAATTAACTTAAAAATTTAATCTTTTAAGATAATTATTTATTTAATTTTTAAATTTAAATTCTGACAATTACTTTTAATTTTAATATTTTTCATCTAAAATCGTATTATTCATCTAACTGTATATTACCACTTACGTACTCATTTTACATTTAAGTTCATATACACGTATTAATCGTTTGGATATGATATTACGCATCATCACCTAATTTAATTCTGCCCAACACGTCTCTTTTTCCTTGGAAAATGTCTCAATTTCTGTCGTGATTTTTCTTATGAAAGCTAACATTTAAGATGAGATTTGAACCAACTCTTAGGCATCAACGTGACTGTTGATATTGGAATTTTGAGACTCACGTTCGAGTAATTTCAAAAACTGTTGTCAAATCACTGTGTGGATTTCTGAACTAAGGAAGATCGACTCACGTAAGCCTGAAAAAACAATTGGATTTTCAGGAAAAATTCCTAACATCAATGGATCAAGGCAGCTCACAGAACGGGAGCCTGCCAAAGCTTCCTAAGAACTTCCATTTTATCCCACAACCAACTTTGAGAGTTTCGCAGTAATTGAACTTAGCGTACAATTGATTAACAGGGCAAATCGTATTATCATTATATATTTTATAATATTATAATCATATTTAAAATATTTTATATTAATATTAATTTTAATTAATTAATATTTTTTAAACTTTATATTCATGTCATAGTTTAATATTTTGTACATATTAGTTCCTCTTCCACACCCCTTAATGGCATCACGGTGAGGATCAAAGTAAAAGTGTTTATAGGCCTGACTTCTAAATCGTATCAATATTTATATATTTGTCAAAATTTAACGCAAAATACAAATTTTAAATTTTGTTTAAATTTATTTATATTTATAAATAAATAACTTTAACATGTTTAAACTCACTCTTTTTTTCTTTTTTTTTCAAAATAATATTTTTTATTTAATTTTTAGTAATTTTATATTTTTTCTTTTATTAAGTTCTTAGACATTTTATAACTTAACATATTTTTTTAATATTTATACTATAATATTTTATATAATATATTTAATCTTGATACAATTTAATTATATAATTTTTATATAAACAAAATATTATATTATTAGATTAAAAAATAGATCAAACGGTCCTGATTCAAGTCTTGACTGTCGACAACTAAGCCCACACTAGTTTTTTAAAAAAACCTTTTTTTTTTTAACTCAACTTATTTTTAAATCTTATAATTTTCTTCAAATTTTCTTAAATATCAAAAAGATTTTTAAATTAGAGGAATAACCTAACTTTACCTGATTGGGCCTGACATCCTCGAAAACCATCACACTTTACCGTGGAGGGCCGATGCCGGTTTCAAAATGCATCGATGAGACAATTGAAAAATAGTGAAAGAGCAGTGGATAGATTGGGAGACGAGATTCCATCCATTTGCCCGGTGAGAGTATCCACCCCAGTGTACTCGGTACCTCCGCACGTATCAATTTTAAAGTAAATGAAAAGATATCAATCTTCTTCCTTTTTTTTTTTTTTGCATTGGTCAATTCAGATCACTACCATACACATCAGTCAAAATGGGTATGGCACTGACTACTTTGATCCACCCTCGAAACTCGAAAGTGAACCTCGTAGACTACAAAAACTGGCTCGCTCTTTCAATCTACTCTAATTTCATACATACTCAGACTCAAGTGCGAATGTCGAATACAAGCATATATTCAACAGGAGAATATTCAATTTTTTTTTAAATTTTTCTATGTATTTAGAGGGTTCTTTGAAGGCCATATTTTGTTATCCATTTCCAAAAATATGTCCGACATGACTATTTAAAAAAAAATGAAGAGTAGAGTAACATAGCTAATTTTAGATCTTACAACTTGTTTAGACTCAAGCAGTGCAATCATTCAAACAAAAACTATTAACTTTCTCAGCACACTGAAATTGGTTTTTATGAATATTAAAAAAAAAAAAACAGAAGAAATTCTCTACGGTAAAATTTGCCTAAAAGCAATGTCAGAGCTGGTATAAACACAGAATTCTTTCCTGCTAAACAACTTAAGACAATATGCTGCAGTTCTAGAAAAGCCAATTAACACTAATGTTGCCAAGCCATGTGAAAAGAGGAAATTGAACCAGGGCAATAAAGAGCAAAAGGTAATGATGCTTGCTGGAATCGTAACTTCTAACCTCGGCAAAGAGGACTCTCTTCATCGTCTTCACCAAGAAGACTCCCATGCATAAGCATGTCCACGGCATCAAAAAGTAGTATGAGTATCTCCATATGATCCTTCCAAGAACAGCCAAACACAATCCTGTGAAAGTATACCCAGCATAAGCCAGAATGTCGAGTAAAGGTGCCTCGCCACTACCCAAGGAAAGTAATGTTACTTTCAGCAGCATGACTTGCAAAAACCAGCCGAACAATCCCTTAATAAACAGCCAGTTAAGTGCTTCGGGGCTAAACCTGGTGGAAACGATGAGAATAGTAATCATTTAAGGGAAAAAAAAAAAAAAAAGGAGGAACACGTGATATATAGTCTTGTGGAGCACTATATATGAAGAAAACTAGAAGTGGTTAAAATCAAGTTCGCCACATTATGAATCTCGATACTGAATCTAGAGCGGTCACCACTAGATATGAGACAGGACAACTAGAAGCCAGATCTCAAGGCAAAGAGCGTCAACATTGAAGCCTAAGTTTCTCACAAGGAGACACAAGATGGACTATTCCAGGTTACAATTACAAATCAAAATACAGAAAGATGTCAAGTAACCAATGACGTACATGAACAACAATCGCCATTTCATTTTCCTTCATGATTTGGAAGCTATATAGCTGTGTCGCTCCGACTCTTCATCTATACCCAGGTCTCACACTTGTGTCTGATACACATCAATATATGGGCATAGAGATATGACCCTCCAAATACATCGGAAATTTTTAAAAAATTAAACATACATGTATCAGACACATACCTATATCCAGCACTCACACCCAAGTCCGAGTAACATAGCCATCTAGAGAAACGTTCATTCCGTCTATGGTACCTAAATGCAAAACTCCTTAACTTGTCCTCATCTCACAGGGATATTCCATTATAATTTTTATTTTTTTTTAAAAAGGGATTCCCCACACATTGGTTTAGCTATTGGCCACACAGAAGGAAAGCCTCTCCAATGAGTTGAGTGTTGGTCATACAGAGAACAAAATGTAGTCAGACCCCTCTAAGTTGCTAAGTTAAAGTTTGTAGAAAGTGTTGGGTTAAGTATGCACATTGCAAATTTTGGAAACAGAAGGGTAGGAACAGGAGATGCAATTAGAATGAGGAAAAAGAATCACTTACTTTCCTTGAAGGCCCAATGATAATCCAGCAAGAATAACGTAGGTACCAAATGCCATAAATGGGATATACAAGTCTGGTGCATTTATGTCATAAATTGGTGGTTTATAGGAAAGCCTGCCACCTACTGGCTCAGTTATTCTTGTCCAATGGCCCTGAAGAAAAGGGAGAGAATGAGAAGGTGAACTGAACAAAAACAAGGAAAATGTAACAAATGGGAGCATATGCTTACCCTGTGGAGAAATGGAAGTAAAACAACCTTCAGTTTGTTTCTCACATACTGATCATTCACTTGGAAGTAGTACTGTGGGTCAGAGAAGTATCTACTTATCTGCTCATTTCAAGATGGAAAAAGTTAAAAATCATGAGGCAAGAACAAATTCAAAATTTTGAAGTACTTCAGATGCATCGCTTTTTAATCTTAATAACTGTTTAAACTAATCGCGTCTTATTACTACTTTTATTTTAATAGGAATGTTTCAACTTCCTCTGCCATTAAGCAACACTTCTCTCTCTTCATTACACAATTACCTCATGCTTATTGAATACATATGGCATATATTTTGTTCGACAGAATTCATCTTAAGTATTAACTATTAACTTCTGAGGGTCATCCCTCATATAGCATAATGCACTACAGTTAGGGTTATACCAATGAAAAGGGAAAAAAAAATTAAGAAACTGAAAAAGTCCACTGAGCCATGATGTTAGTTTAATTCAGTCCTGTGTTGTTCTTAGTTCAATTGCCGTTTAGATAATAGTAACAACCATTTGAAATGTTTTTGGTTTTGGGTGTTTTACTAGAAAAGAATGAAATAATTAATCCTAACAAAATTGAATTTGGTTCTTATTACTTTTATTCTTGCATATATTTAAACAATCTTTTTCTTAAAGTTCAAGTAGAACGAAAAAAACTTACAAAACTAAATTCCTTTTAATACAAAGACCAGGTAATCGAATTGAACCATGAAATTTTGGTTAGAAATTTAAGAAATTTGCTTTGGTTTCAATTTTCCATTTAAAATGCACATATTTGAGTTTGATTGAAGAGTTCTCTAAAAATAAGTTCAGAGACAAATCAAAAACACCACCAAGAACAGTCACAGGCTTCACAAACCATGTCAAGCAATTGGTAATTCTCTGTGGAAAATGATTTGGGAATCCAAAATTTTATTGAAAATTCACATATGACTTTGGTGGTTTCCTGGAATAGAAATACTCAAATACATAATACTATGATGCAGCAAGGAGTAAAAAGAATACATTATTTTACCATATGTTAATAGATAAGTGAACCGGCAAGCTACTTACATTGCTTTGCACATACTCAGAGCTTGATCCTAAAATTTTCTCTCCATATGCACCCAGACCACCACGGATAAGACCAGAACCAGCCCCATAAAATGCATTACCGAATGGAGTTGGTTGAGGATTCGTTGGCGGTCTTGGCACCCCCGGCTGGGCTCCCAAATTATTGTACATTTCTAA
Source organism: Adansonia madagascariensis (assembly GCA_038381835.1). NCBI lineage: Eukaryota > Viridiplantae > Streptophyta > Magnoliopsida > Malvales > Malvaceae > Adansonia > Adansonia madagascariensis. The sequence continues at coordinate 3,237,264 of JBBYHL010000017.1, read as the reverse complement.
AATCAAACAAAAGATGACAAAACATAGTGAAAACTCTTTTATTCAATGAGAATATCTCATTACGGTGCAAGAACAGTAACCATAAACTTCAAATTTAAAAGAGACACTATATCCTACCAGGAATAAACAGAAGCCAAAGTTGATACTTCTGTCTAATAATATGATGTAACTATCATAATAATAATACATATACACACACAAACACATATATATTCATAATCCGTTCAGAAAATTAGTAATGATTATTGACAACTGCTATTATTAAATACCAAAATGCAGCTAGGAAAATGATAAAAGCTACAGAGACTGGCACTAATGTAAATGAAATGCAGAAAACGATGAATACATCGGGTGGCATCCCTATTTATAAACCTATATGGTAGTTAGTTAGCTCGGTTTCTCCACTTCTTGAAACAAAAACCTTTAAAAATGGATTGGTTTCTTGTACATTTTAACTCTCACAGCGTAATATCACTTATCGCTTGATATTATTAATTATTTTTCCACAAATCAACTTATTTAGAAGGAGCTGAATTATAATCTTTTAGCTGATTTAAGTTTAACATATGAAATTTTGCACTGAAGGATCAATCTCGTGTTTTACCATTTGCTTTTATTAATCATAACTAGCTATCATATCAAATTGGAAGTATATGGAGACATGGCAAGCAATTTAACTCAATTCCATTCAGTAGATGGTAAAGCAAGATACGTGATTAATTGACTAGGAGGGAAGAGCTGCTAAGCCCTCATCTGCCAATGTTAGGAGAACAGAAATAGCACAGCTTTACAGTGTTAAAGGGAATGCTAACACCCCCCCTCCCAGGTCTTATTTGCCATAAAAACTGCTTTCATAAAGAAAGGAGAATTGCTCTAAAGAATTTAGATTTTCATAATTTTGAGAGCATTCCTTGTATGTTGATCAGTATTATTTCCTCTAATTTGCATTTCAAGCACAAAGAGTCTATAGTATTACACTAGATGACTTTTTCTGTAGATTATAAGGAGCTTTCACCTATGAAATGAATTCAAATTAAGATAAATATCAAATTTCAGAAATCAAGAAAGCTCCCCCTACTTCGCAAACCATGCAAAGCTTTTAAACAATTCCAAAACAGGTTGAAAACTTTAAGATCCAAAACACAGGTTGAGGTCTATATCTATCTTTAACTCTCCAAAAAAATCATAAGCAGCAAGAAAAGAAACAGCTAACGAGCAATTAGGAAACCCTCCCCTCTATGCTTCACGATCATTAGAATTTAGACCTAACCTTCATCAATTCAGCCCCTTAAACAAACCAAGAGTTCATGAAACTTATCAGCTAACAAAAATTCATCTTTTTAATGTAATCCAAGCAGCCCTGACTTAGGCGCTCCCTTAAACCAAGATTTCACGTAATTCCTTCCAATAGATAAATACAATAAACTCTAAAATTCCTCCGTCCTCTCCCACGCCAAACAACATCATTCAAAAAAGCACCTAACAGTGACAGGGCTGTCAGTTTCAAATACCCTTTCTTTGACAAATGGAGAATTTTACCTCATCGAAAGATTGTGTATAACCCTGAATCGAATTACAGCTTCTACTTCTACCACACAGCCCCATCGTCTCAATTATTTAAAACCCCTTTTTTATTTGCATCAAATTAGGTCTAAGTCCTTAAGTAACAGCAACAGGAAAGCAACCATAACCGAAAATTCATACAAAAATATCTGATCTTTGCATCCACATTGAATCCAAACAACTCAAAATAGACCCATTATAAATGTTCACTTAGTTATCCACTTTCCAAAATGCAAAAATATCGAAATAAAAACAATGAAAACATGAACAAATCTAAATCAACGATCAATATGTTTAAACTACAAAGTAAACAATAATGATAAGTATAAAGTTTTTTTTATAGCAATTCATTATAATTTATCAGAAAAATTTAAATCAGATCACGCAAAAATCCACGTTTATAAATTCATTTTATTATAATTAATAAAAAGAGAGATTTGGATCGGAAAAGGAAGGACCTTTCGACTGAAGATAAAGCGGTTAAAGCGCAGAAGATTCCAGAGAAAGAGATCGCAGTTCCAACGAGATTCCGGTGAGGGTTTCTACGTGGAAGTGCAGGGCGGCAGACCGGCAGTGGAAAACTCAGAGAAGAAGTAACGGTGAGATGCGGAGAGAAAAGAATAATAAGCAGAAAAAAAAAATTGAAAAATCGTGTGAGACACGTGTCAATCATTTGCATCCACCTTGCTTGCTTTCCGTCATTGGACCAATCAAAGCCAGATCCTGGATTTCTTATTTTTAATAATTTTGCCATATATTTTCAAAAACAAAATACATAAATATAGAAATATTAAAATATTAAAAAAATTTAAGCTATTTTCTTTTCTTTTTTAAGTAAGCTTTAGTATTTTTTTATGTTATAAAAAAACTTTTTTCTTTTGATTTATAATCAAATAAATTTATATTAGAATTTATTATATTGGTAAAATAAATGGTTAAAGTACTCATCGAAAATCTGTACTATCATACTTTATGTAAATTACTTGTATGAGGAAACCTAAGTAAATTAGTCTTGATATGTTTAAAAGTGAAATTAAATGATAAGGTTAGCAATAAATGTAATGGAAAATGTCAAATGATGATATGTCGGTTAATTTCGATTAAATTGTAATACAATTTAATTAAAATAATTTTTTTTAAATAGAAACTTTTATCATCAAGAAATTTTTTAAATAAAAACTTTTAAATTTTTATTATTAAATATATTATTTTAATTAAATTACATGATAATTAAATCAAAATTAACTGTCACATCAGTATTTTAACATTTTTTGTTACACTTGTTACTAATCTCAACATTTTGCTTCACTTTTAAATATACAAAGACTAATTTATTTAAGTTTTTCGTACATAGGTTAATTTGCATAAGACAACATAAAACAAGGATCTCATAAGTACTTTAATCTAAAAAAATGTGTTCTTGCAAAAGTTACTATATTTTAAAAGGAAAAAATAAGCAATCTTTAGTATTTTTTACTGGATAGTTATTTCTTCAAAATAAAAACTTAAATGTTCCTAATTTATTATTATATAATTTAAGTTTGGTTTTTGTGAGCTTTCTTGACTTAATTGGCATCGTTTGACTCGTAACACGAAACATAATTTAAAATTTTATAATAGTATAAATATAGATATAAATAATTTGAGTTTAGTTTTTATCTAATTCCTTTGAATAAGTTGGTTTCAATTAACTCGTTATTAAACTCAGTCAAAAATTTTATGATGGTATACATATCAAACAAAAATTTCTTCTGTCTTAAATGATTATTTAAGTAGAAATTAAAAATTAGAGGTTTATTTGAATATAAAATGAAGATTAAGATCTTATTTGAATATAATAAAAACATATAGGTTTCTCTCAATAAAATAATAAATTTTGAGATTTTTTTTTTGTTATTTAACCAAATAAAAATGATTTTGTATTTTAAATTTGAGCCAAATTTGGGTCTGGACTTGAATTTCAATTTTTTTATTACACAATTCAACCTAGCCGATGAGCAAGTTTATTTATCAACTACAAGATCAAAAAATAACAAGTAAAAAATAACGAGTAAATTACATTTAGACCTATCGTTAAGTCAGGCCATGGGCCAAGAGTTTTAAAATTTTTTTTTTATCTCAACTCACGTCGAGTTTGCTCAAAAATTAGACTTGACAATATTAAATAAATTATATAAATATGACAAGAAAAAATTAAAACTTGACATGACATAAGTACACAAATATCTCAAAATTTTTATAATATTAATGATTAACATATCAAAATTTATATAAATATAAATCACCTTAAGGACGATTATAACATAACAAAATACACGAATATACGAATTGTCATATTTATAGAAAACTTATTTCATTATTTATTATATTATTAAAATATTAATTTTATATTAATATTTATATATTTTATACTTAAATTTAAATCAAAATTATCATTTTTATTATTAAATAATAATTCAAACAAGATCTACTTAATCATTGGACGAATCTAATTACAATATATATATATATATATCCATAAATTTTTATATAATATTTCATTTATATACTAATAGAGAAATTTTTTATGTAAAGTATTCTACAATTATTTTTTATCTTTAAATCTAGGAAAAAAAAAACCCTAATTGGCCCATTTGTCCGGCTCCCACAATTAAAAGAAAAAAAGTTAAATATGTTTAATAAAAAATAGGTTCAAGATTAGTTAGTCACATGATTTTGTTTAATAAAAACCAAACATTGTGTTTAGCTGTTACCTTATCGATTAGCTAAAAACATAAGATCCGGATTGCGATTAGAAATGGATAACGTTGTAATAGCAGTTGAACTTTAGATCTGGCAGCGGTTGCTGCAAATTTAAATTATATCTTCCTCGTAAATAAAAAAGTTTTATTAAATCAATTTTAAATAAAAACATAAAATTATAGTTTTTAATTTTGCTATCTTTGTCATCCTTTATATTACTTTTCCGACACAATCTCAAGGCGCTATCACGAGCTCTTCTCGAACGCTAGGAACCAACAGCGACTGCTGCAAGATCTGAGGTTCAACTGCTATTGCAATGCCATCCATTTTTTATCGAAACCCGGATCTTATGTTTTTAGCTAATCGACGAGATAACAGCTAAACACAATGCTTGGTTTTTATTGACCTATAAATTAGGTCAGGCCAAAACATGTTATCAAATATTATCTATACTTGCTTAAGTTTAGTCTGAGCTCAAATTTTATTGAAGTTCATTCATATTTATAAATAGTTAATTTAAATTTGTTTAAGTCTATTCATGTAATATTTTTCTTTATTTTTTTAAATATGTTTTTTTATTTTATCTTTAGTAATTTAATAAAATTTTTTTATTAAACTTTGAAATGTAGATA
>JBBYHL010000017.1:3216023-3229746 GCA_038381835.1 Adansonia madagascariensis | reverse complement strand
TTATTTTTAGGGTGTAGGTTTCCCTTCCCTTAATTCAAATAGAGTGTAAAACTCTAACCAGAAAAATAAAGAAAAAAAAGGAAAGAAAGGAAAAACACGTAGTAAATCAAATAATCAACACACAATTACATGAATATGACGTGGAAAAAATAATCAATACATAACACAACACAAAATAAGTAGATGTCTCAAAATCTATATTATACGAATTATTAATGTATCACAATTTATATTAAAAACAGAGACTAAATTGACGCATTTTGAATGGTTCAATGGTCAAATTTATAATTATACATCTTATTATTGGTTCTGGTCTTCCTTTCCTGTAACTTTTTTTTTTTTGTTAAGCCAAGCTTTGAATCGAGTCAATACTTTTGAGTTTAGATTAATATATTTGAAGTTTGACCAATCGGAAAATTTTCCCATTGCTTGAAAGAGCTTTTAGAAAGTAGAATAGCCTAAAGTTGAGAATCAAATAATTTAATGCTTGTGCTTGTTATAATGAAGTTAGTGGGGTTTGATTTTCATGTCAAAGTCAGTAATCCTAGACATCACCTCAAAATTTCCTTCATACTTACTAAGAGATTGTCAACATATTCCATGGTCCTTATTGGCTTTGTGTTGGTAATTACGGCTTCCTTTTATTGGTTTCTTTGCTATTGGTCTTTTTATTCCTAAAATGTTGCTTAAACTGGATAATGACTAACATCTAACAACAATTCCAGCATAAGTTTTTTGCATAAAAAGTAAAGGGAAAAAAATCCTACTCAGCATTGGTGAATTGCACAAGTAGGTTACATCTAAGGAAATAAACAAATTAATTAACATAATTACTTGATAGATATGCAGTATTCCTACAAACTCGTTTGTGGAGTTCATAAACTTTACTGTTGGTATATTATCTAAAAGTAAAATCTTGTGGTTGTTTCCCGCTATTTTCGTTTTTGATTTTAATTCTTCAAAGATTTTTATTTGCTCTGTATTTGAGTGCTTGTTACCATTTTTTTTCTGGAAGAAAAAAGTGAGTACCAAAATTAATTAAAAGCAGTGTCTTAAGAATTGCTTGCACTGCAGTCACTGTTGAAAAGAAGTTTATCTTTTCCTTGGGCATTGCCTGTGCTAAGCATCTAACCTAAATCAATTACCAAAAGGTGGAGAGACCCAACTTGAATGTAAGATCACAGGGGACTCCGTGCTTGATAGATGTGGGATAAAGCCACCTAAAAACCTGCATCCCAACATAGGTGGTTTAATCCTGTATTTCTTTTTATAGCAACACCATGTGGACCATGCCGTTGCACTGACAATTCACTTGTAATTGGATTGCCTATTTTTATGTATCATTGTTGTCAGTAGGTCCATTCCTTGTTGGCTTTATCTGCCTTAACTTTTATTTCTTGAAGCTTTAATATTTTGGATTCCCTGTAGATCCTTGTAGCATACTCTTATGGTTAGCTTGAGCTAGTTAGTGTGTTTTTGCCATTTTTTCAAAAGGGAGTTAAAATACTTTTTCTCAAAGCTCTTTATATTTCTTTTCCTTGCAATACTTTTTACTCTTTGTACTTTGTCTCAATGGAGTGAGAGAAAGTATATCTTGTGGTCTTACCATTCTATCCATGTTCTTTTTCCTGTCTCAGACACAAGAGTTGCAGATCAGAAGGTGTTCACCTTTGCTAGAAAAAGCACCATTGTCAAGTAATGGTGCACTGGTCTCAGATGAATGGAAAGCAGTCCCGGACATTTGGAGGTCTTCTGCAGAAAAGTATGGTGATCGAGTAGCGCTGGTGGATCCATATCATGATCCACCCTCTACCTTGACTTATAAGCAGGTAAATTTTGCTTCTATTCTTCAATAAGCTATTACATAACTAATTATACATTGAAATAGAAAAAGAGAAGCCCATTGCATAATTTGTTAAATTAATATCTGAATACTTGTTTCTTTATATTTAATTATCTCAAATTGTATTAATAGTTCATAAAATGTTGCTTTTCCAACTTCTATTATTTTTCCACGTTTTCTGCAAAACAAGTCATTATATCTTTTCAATTGCCTTATTTTCAACTTCTTTCTTATTGCAGCTGGAGCAGGAGATTTTGGACTTTGCTGAAGGTTTAAGGGTTATTGGAGTAAAACCAGAAGAGAAGTATGCGCTTTTTGCTGATAATTCATGCCGGTGGCTTGTTGCAGATCAAGGTGTGTATAATTTGTAATTTTTGCCATGAACTCTCTTGCTGAAGTCCAGCAGCATAAAGATTGATTTCCTTGGTTGTGTACTCGTGTTAGCATAGATAATCTAATCATTTCGTTGCTAGTACATACATGATCTTGTTAAAGAGATTCAATAAATTTTTTTATAGGACTCTGGAATTTAGATAGATTCCTTTAGTTGCTTTTGAATCAGGGGCATTTAAATCTGATTCTGTAGAATTAATAAGGGATGAACATAGTATGTTCTATATAAACAAGTGAGACTAGAATCTCACACGAATTGAGAGAAAAGTTGAATAATTTGCTATTGAATCTAGAGCCTAAAACATTATTAGAATAAGATTAGCATCCTGTACTGGAACACTTCTTATCTTTACTCTGCTACAACCTTATTAGTAGTTGAATTTCTGAAATTTGAAAATAATTTTGGTACGTTATTTTGGCCAAGGTATAATGGCAACGGGAGCAATTAATGTTGTCAGAGGGTCAAGATCAGCTGTGGAAGAGCTTTTACACCTGTACAATCATTCAGAAAGGTTTGAGGAAATAAGTGCTTTTGTAAGATACTTCAATTTTTCTAATAAAAAAAAAAAAGAATTTTCGTGTTTCAAGTGAACTCTAGTTCTCTAGTCATCCAAGTAGAAGATGTCCTGAAATAATGTATTTTGCTAAAATTGGATATGCATGCATAAGTTTTGTTGCAATGTCAGAGTCAACCTATTTATACTTGCTATCTCATGTTTATTGTGCGCTTGAGCATCAATTTGCTCTTTAGTTTATGTCAGCATGTCCACTTATGGGATTTACCCCTTCATGGAGCATTATTAATTCTCATAATTAGTAATATTTTCTTCGGTTAATTTGATAATCAAATGTAATCTGAATATAATCATGAAAGAAGATATTATCCTCATGAACGGTTGATAATTGTTGCTCACAATGTATATAACTCGCATGAATCTTATGTCCTCTGATCAGCTGTAGTTCTTATTTTGTGAAGTTATAAATGCTTCTTCAGGTTTCTTTATCTGGACTATTCTGCCTTCAATGTGATTAGTAATACAGAAATTGCTTATTTTATGTTATTGTTATGGCAGTGTTGGGCTTGTTATCGACAATCCTGAATTTTTCAAACGTCTTGCTGGAAAATTTTGTTCCAATGCAACGATGAGATTTATTGTTCTACTTTGGGGGGAGAAATCAGGCCTAGCCAGTGATGAAACACTAGGTGTGCCTATATTCAGTTATAAGGAGATCATTAAGTTAGGAAGAGAAAACCGCGCTGCTCTTATTGATTCTCTTGATGCTAGTAAGTTGATTGACTGTTAAAATTTGGATCATGTATTTTACCTTGTCACCTTGTTGTCATTGAGTTTATTATTTGATCATGTATTTCATATTCTCTTCTGTTTTATTTTGCTTTTGGTTGCCTAAACTGTAAGTTAAATAGAGGCTAAGATCTTATCTGTCCAAAATGGACCCTTGGGATAAAAATTTTCGCAACATTTTCTTTTTGCGAGTACCCATCACTGGTTCTTACTTCATTGTAGGGCTTCTGATTTAAGATGTGCTTGTTCCTACTACGTTTTAATATTTTGTTGTTTATGGAATGGTCCTCTATTCTGAATGTAAATATCTATCTGAATTTATGATAAATTTTAGCTTCTATGTGAAACATATACTGATGAAATTGTAGTTAAATATTGGGCACGATAGCTACTAATATGATTTGAAGATTGAGATTCTCTGCCCCCAGTATTCTACTAATGTTATTTTGAAAGAGTATTTTGTTTATCCTATTTGAATTGACACAATTTTTGGGGAATTTCGTTTTGCACTTAAAAAAAAAAATCTTAGTGTGGTAAGCCAAATGCATTAAAGAATTTGATTTCACTGAGATGACAAAATCTGGACCATCATCGCTTTAAAAATCTACGGGCCAGGGGTGGAGGATGGATCACATTTTTCTATTTATGTCCTCCTTTCTTCATCCTTGATAGCTAAAACTTGATCCAGTCCAAAATAGCCACTTCGTACGTGGTGACATTTGTATGGTTTCCATGTTACTTTTATTTAATCATGTACATTTTATAACTTGCTTAAATCATTTAGTTTTACTATGAGTCAACATTTGAAGAGGAGTGTAATAGTGATTGCAGTACTTATTTTTTGTTGAAGAGCATGATAACTGTAAACTTGTTAAAATTAGAATGAATCCAACAGTTATATCAAGGACACTATCAATGATCTGAATGTCATACTGTAAAATTCACATTTCCTCAATAGAATTATAGCAGTTGGCTAAATCTGATTTCAGGAAAAGGTTACAAATACGAAGCCATCGGCTCAGATGATATTGCTACCCTTGCATATACAAGTGGAACCACTGGTAACCCGAAAGGCGTTATGCTTACACATAAAAATTTGTTACACCAGGTAACTGCTTGATACTGATTATATACCTTATAGGTATTTTAGTTTTCAAAAGTTACATAAGAACAATGTTTAGATTGAGTACCGAGCCATTTTTGTCTCATCATGGAACAATATTTTGATTGACCACTGTGCCATTTTGTCTCATCTGAAGTAATATGCTAGATATTAGGGATGAATTAGTGGATATTGTGAAATGGTTAGTAGCAATGTATCTATGAAATTGTTATGTGGGCAAAGTCTTTCTGCAGTTGTCAGTGGGTTAATGAAGTTTCATTTTTTGTAACTTGTGTCATGCTTTTTTTAAGTCCTGGTTATTCCAAACCTTGGCTGACCCCAATTGATCCAGGGGACTTTGAGGTCCTGGTTGTTTGAAACCTGGACTGGCTCATGTTGCCATGTATTTGTGACATATCTTTTAGTGGAGAACATTCAACTGTTTCATCTCTTATCATCGAAAAGCAACCTCATGCTTAATATAATCTGCTGTATAATATTGTTTCCTCTCTGAATTTTTTTTCCAGATAGAAAATTTGGGGGTTCTTGGACCTGCTAAAGGGGGGGATAGATTTCTAAGTATGCTTCCTACCTGGCATACATATGAGCGAGCTTGTGAGTATTTCATATTCACACGTGGAATTGAGCAAGTGTATACAACCGTGAGAACTTTGAAGGTATTGTTTGTTGTAGGTTTGCTTTGATAAAATGAAAGTTCTTTAAATTAATCTTGAATAAATGGAAAAATGCAAACAGTTTGACTTTATCCACTGCCATGTTCTACTGGCACATATAACGATTCTACGCATGGAATGATTATTAGTTTATTACTTATTTATATGTTGATTTTGTTTTGTAGGATGACTTGAAAAATTATAAGCCAGATTACATGATTTCTGTACCTTTAGTGTATGAGACACTTTATAGGTATGTCCTTTATTTGGGATTTCTACAATCTTAATTAATCAGCTCCAGCAAAGTTTATTGGGATTTAGGATGCTTTGTTTTGGAAACAATTATAGATTATTACATTTGTCTGCAACTTTAGGGCAAGTGGGTTCTCTTAAACTCAAACTTAGAAAAAAAAAAAGAGAGAGATAGAGAGAGAGAGAGAAAATGCTAATTGTTCGTGTTGCATACATATGTGCTATAGTTTCATGTGTTCCGTCAGTTTTCAGTCATAATGAATGTGATAAACTGTGCGTGGTATAATAATTTTGTGGAAAAAAGTTTCCCTGCATTTTTAAGTTATAAAATCAAATTTAATTTTTCTCACTATATAATCTGATGAGGAAAATCTTTCAGAGAAGTAATATATTGATCAGAGCTTAGATTGTACTCAAAATCTTTCATATAGATTTCGTTAATGCTTTTTAGCACATATTCTTATGGCACTGAGAAGTAATATTTCAGGAACTTTTAAAATCTTTGTTGAAGTACAATTTATAAGGAGTAAGTTTCATTGTACTCGGCTAAACAATTTAATAATATTTTTTACTAGCTTGTTTGGTGTAGTTTGTTGTGTCCTAAAGATTGTTGGACCTATGTTACACGGACTTGGGTGTGAGTGTTAGATATGAGTATATGTCCGACAAAGAATGTTCAATTTTTTTTCTAAGTTTTTCCATGTATTTGGAGGGTCATATCCCCATACTCATGTCGGAAACGGATACTTGAAGAAATATGAAGAGTTGGAGCAACATAGGTTGGAACATGTCTCTAGTTTATGAAAAATTTGTTTTGATTTCGCATGAAGCTGAAAAGAACCACATAGGAATGGGGTCTTAATACTCATTTTCTTAGATATGAGAGTTATGTTTGTAATTTTAGATTTAATTCTATAAGATCCAGCTCCATCACCATGATTAGTTGATTAAAGACTAACTTCGTTGAATAAAAATAATTTCCTTTTGTGATAGATGTTCTTCTTTCTCTTTCTCATCCTGTATTTTGGGCTATTTTCATGTCATTTCTAAACTATCCGACTTAAATGATAATCATACCACCATAATGAGTCTCTAGTTAAACTCATTGTGTAGGGAAACTATTTGATTCTAAATGCAGCCTTCAAATTTTTTTGGATTGCCTTGCAGTGGGATTCAAAAGCAGATTTCTGCAAGCCCCAAAGCTCGTAAATTAATAGCACTTTTTTTCATAAGGGTCAGCTTGGCATATACGGAGTTGAAGAGAATTTATGAGGTGCTGGAACTGATCATTTTACAATTTTTATGATACTAAAGTTGAAATGTGTAGGTTCCTTGTTTATGCTTTATGTTCTTCCCATGCTGACTCACTCTCCTATGGCTTAGATTTCATTCTGTAAAGCCCTAAAACTTCAGATAAGTAGGAACTAGATGCCAACTTAATCTGATACTTAAGACCATGGAGTTTCTTAACTTACTACCCGATTTCCTGGCTCTTCCAAAAGAATTGGGGAAGACCATACAGCCACTCCTTTTTTAGTGAAATTATTGTTTAAGCAATTGCGCCTTTGGATAAAATTAGTAAACTTCTCTTAAGTGTACAATCACGGTTAACACAGTTCTGTTTATCTGGAAATGGATTAACAATTCTGTATCCAATTTAGAATTAAATAGTTGAGAAAGTTTTCTGCAGCATATGGTGACTAGTCTACCAGCCCATGTAATCTACCAAAACGATTTAAGAAAATTAAAACTATCATCTATTTGCCCCATGTATTGGATGTGACATATACTGAGTTTTATCGCACGCATTTGGTTCTTCGGAATGTCTTTTCTGCTCCAAAGTATAACACCTGCTGTGTTCTAATGTTCTTTAATTAATCACTTATTTCTAATCAATTTTGCCCTTTGCTTTTATTTCATAAACAGGGACTATGCCTAACAAGAAATCCTAAGCAACCTTCATATCTTGTAGCCATTTTAGACTGTTTATGGGCAAGAATTATTGCTGCAATATTATGGCCATTGCACGTGTTAGCAACGAAGCTTGTTTATGACAAAATACGCTCTGCTATTGGAATCCAAAAGGTTTGATCTATTTATTATATAAAATTGTTATTGAAGTTCTCTTCTTCAAGCTGGTAAAGGTCTGTTTATCAACCAATAAGAATCTGTTTGTATTCTAATTACAAAAATAAGAAAAGGAAAAAAGGGAAAAACAAGGAAGAGGGACCCATATTGTTGTTTTTGCTTTTATGTGCAAAGTTCCCTGTTGCTACGTTCCTCTTATTTTCTTTGTTCAGTATTTCTAGTATTATCTGTTTGGGGTTTTACTGATTATTTTTTTAATTATCCTGCAGACTGCCAAAAGCGGGGGTGGAAGTTTGCCTACGCATATTGAAAAGTTTTATGAGGTTAGATGCTAATTTTTTCTTAGTATTCAAATCAAAAGGTTAGTAGCCATTATCACTTATTTTATGGAGTCACATACATGCAGGCAATTGGTCTAGAAGTGCAGAATGGTTATGGTTTAACAGAAACATCCCCTTGCATTGCTGGTCGTCGACCTTACTATAATGTAACACACCTGTAACGTTTTCTATTATAAATTTTTATTGAAACTAACTCTTTCTTCCATCCCACCTGTGATAGCGCATGTGATTTCTCATAAGCAATGTGAAGAAATTCTCATAAGAAAATTATTAGTTGTATACTGGCACTCTACTTTACTAAATCCAAGGTATGTGAAAGAAATGTGTTTGAGATCATTTGAAAAGTAGACCGACCTATTATGCTGCTACTATCTTCTTTTCCTTTTCTTGCTAAGTCCTTATTAAGATCAAGGGAAGGGATCTATGCAGGTGCTTGTGATTCAAGTCTTATTGGTTGAGTGGTCTGGACTTTTTTTTTGGTACAGTGAATTTTAACGGAATAACCAAAGTTCTTGCAGGATCTGGGGTTTGAACCCCAGAATTGCCAGAATTCTTTATTATCTTCAAAAGAATGGTGACATATTCACCTTATGCAATCATCAAATTGGTGACCATACATACTTCAGATGTTTGAGAACTCTTTTAACTCTCTTGATGAAAATGCAAGGGACTAAATTTTTATGTACCATATTTTCCGACAAAGAATTTGATCGCATTGTTATTCTTGAAAGAGAATGGAAACCTGGATTTCCTAGGTGCGGCCACTTAAGCTATCTTTTTTCTCAATCACCTGAACAATTACAAAGTTTGTCAGGCCAGCAATAACTGTCTAGTCATTGGTAAAACTTTGTTAAATACATGCTAAATTGCCTAGTTACATTAATTTACTGATCATTGCCATTACTTTTAATATTGTTGCATGTTAAGCGTATCTTATTACGTTCAACTTTTAACTCTTTCCAAAATTTTAGATGCTTTTAGTTTATCTAAATAAACCTTCTGCAGATTATGTACTAATTTTCTGTATTAAGTTGAAAACCATTTTGATCATAAAAACTTCTCACTGATTTATCTTTTAGCGTCTTTTCTTTTTTAAGTTGTCTTCATGTCATCTAGTCTTATTCATGTACTTTTCGTTTTGTCCAAATTGTGCCTAACTCTAGAAAGAGTGTTCCATCATATAACAATCTAATCATATTCAACTTTTGAAGGTTCTTGGTTCAGTTGGGCATCCGATTCCACACACACAGTTCAAAATCGTGGATTCTGAAACTGGTGAAATTCTCCCACCTGGCTCCAAGGGCATTATAAAGGTTAGGGGACCACAAGTGATGAAAGGTTACTATAAGGTAATATTAAATTGAAATATGTTGGTTGAAGAATTTAATCAATGAAAACTAGTGCTTATTAAAAATGTTGGCAAATGTTCATATATTGTGCTGTTTTTGCAATAAGCCTGAGTTATTAACCTTTGTTTAGTTATTATTTTTATAAAGAGAAGGGAAGATAAAATCAAGAAATTCTAGGCATTAGTGACAAGCGATTTCAAATTAATGAAATAAAAATGGGATTAATTATATTTACTACCCGAACTAGGATCAAATGTTTGATTCGGTACCCAAAGTCTAAAAATTCGCAATTAGGTAATCAAACTTTGCTTTAGTTAAATAGTTTTCACCTAAGACTTACTCCATTCGTCGAATGGGTGTTGTGGCGTAAAACAGGCAATAACAATGCACCACATGTCTAAACTCCTATTGACTTTTTTTTGCCATGTCATCCATTTGGATAAGGGAGTTAGTGAGGTGTACAATCTTCTTAACAAAGTTGGAGTACTTAATTGTGAATTTATTTTCTTCAGGTTCCAAATGTGTATTAATCTATAAAGATGTTTAGAACTGGTAATGTGTACGGCAAATCCTTTGTGTCATAATTTATGCTTTTGGCATTTGGACAGAAGGAACACTTTCACATTTGCTAGTGCTAGGGTGGCAGGTGACCAAGAAACTGAACCTATTCAGTGTTAGGTTCAAAGACTATTTGAGGGTTGTGTTTTTAAGGATTCAATCTTGGTAATGAAAAAGTCAATATATTTGATGTGTTTTTTGGTTGTGTAGAAAATGAAAAACCGGAATGAAGCCAAGAAAACAATAACACGTATAATTTATATTTTGCATATAACCAACATCAACATTATTTTCCAAAAAAAAAAAAAAAAAACCTGCAATAGTTGTTTTGTTGGACAGATTTTGTGGGTTTAAGAAGGAAAGAATTATGAGAGTATAAGACTTGTATATTCTTCTGGGAATTCCAAATCAAATTTTCATTGTTTATCAGTGGCATATTACGTGCATTTGATGAGTTATCGTGGCATCTCAGATGACATATTCTGGTTGTTGTTTGGATTAGAATCCATTAGCTACGAGGCAAGCCCTAGATGAAGATGGTTGGCTAAACACTGGTGATATAGGTTGGATTGCTCCTCATCATTCAGTAGGGCGAAGTCGTCGATGTGGAGGTGTGGTTGTTTTTGAAGGACGTGCCAAGGACACTATTGTTCTTTCTTCCGGTAGGCTTACAGCCTATTCATACTAGTGATTTAAAAGATCCTTGTTGCTTTGATTTGGTCATTTAAATCCTTTATGCATTTCCTTTTTTATTAGCTCAGTTAGAGGACTGAATATTTTAGTTTTTAAATCGAACTTAAGTCCGTATGCACTCTTCTTTCACTTTTTAGTGTGAGACCACATTTCTTTCTTTGCCGTATAACTATAGTCTTCTAGCTATAATTTTGACATAGTTATCTTTCATACTTTATCTACTTAGGGCTTCAATCTCATTCTGAATTTGTACTTTTAATATGATTATAATAATATATATCTCTTCTTAGAATTTGGTAATATCAATATTCATCATACCTGATAGAAGTTGCATACGCTTAGTTCGTGGGGTTGTACCAAGGTGTTTTTAGCGGAGATTGTAGGATTGAGAGATGGTGCTCTCTCTTTCTCTTTGTAGTTGGGAAAATTTATGTGATAGCGTACTGTTGGTGGAAGTTTGCTAAGTTGGACTTCAATGCTGCTACCATACTTTGAAGCTATGTTACTACGACTCTACATTTTTCCTAAAGTGTTTGATACCCATGTTCGACATATATTTGGACATAGGTATGGGGATCCAATCCTCCAATATATATGGGAAAACATAGGAAAAAATTAAGCATATCCGTATCCGACACTCTCCCCATATTTCGAGTAACGTAGCTTTGAAGTCTTTTCTTTTTCAAAACTCTGTTAAGAACTCATTTGTCATGCTTTCCTTTATTAACTAAATGGATTTTCTTTGTGGAAAATAGGTGAAAATGTTGAACCTCTAGAGATTGAAGAAGCTGCCCTGAGGAGTAGCCTTATTCAACAAATTGTTGTCATCGGCCAGGCAAGTTGGACACCATTTGTTCCATGAAGTTGCTTGCGGCTTTTGCACAAAGTTTCTTTATTCAGGCACATGTATCTTTTCCATTTTTTGACTTTATTTCTAACTCTTCATTGTTGATTTACATCATTCATCCAGGATCAACGACGCCTTGGAGCTATCATTGTCCCAAACAAAGATGAAGCACTCCAGGCAGCAAAAAATGCATCGATTGTGGATGAAGATGCCCTCGATCTTGGCAAAGACAAAATAGCAAGCCTGCTATATGAAGAATTGAGGAAGTGGTAATACTTCCCAATTCAGTTATATGAATTATTTTAGTTGCGGTTTAAGGTCCTCTGCAGGTGTCATTTCTTCCTCTCTTTTTTCTTTCTTCCTGTTGCAGTACTTAAAGAGAGGGAGACAAAGAAATTTCGGTTTTTAGGAAATATGAAGCAAAAGTTAATAGGTTTAATGTGCTATGAACCCTGCACATATGTTGGCCACACAACTTTCTGTTTTCTGTTGATGCATGTTTTAGCATTCTAAGAATATGGAGATGAAATGTACCTTGTTATTACGAGAAGTTTAGGTCCATCCGGGATTGAACGGAAGCCTGTTGTCTAACTCAATTCTCTTTTATGCAGGACGTCCGAGTGTTCATTTCAAATTGGACCGATCCTTGTCGTGGATGAACCTTTTACGGTAAGACTCGCGATGGCAGCGTGCGATCAGCGATTCTGCATAGTTTATCTTGGACTTGAATAAATATATATGCCTTCTTGTTTTTTGCAGATTGAGAGTGGCTTATTGACCCCAACCATGAAAATCCGAAGAGACAGAGTTGTAGCTCAATACAAGGAGGAAATAGCCGACCTCTACAAGTAAATTCCCTTAGAAAAAAATATGATTATGACTACTGTATTCTTCAAAACTGCAATAAGCCTGCTTATGTAAGTTACCCTCAATAATCTGCATCCTTATGAAAATGTCTATTCATCAAATTCCAATTGTTGGGCTTTTGTTGGTTTTTGGTTTTTGTTTAAATTGAAGAATGGAGGATTGCCTATCATGAGAACAAAATAGTTGCAAATAGCAAAAATTGATGTTCCCTGTTGGCCTATAGCCCCCCATTGACGAGCAAAAGCTTGTAAGTCAGAATTTTCACCATTGTCACCACCTCCAAACCCGTGCCAGAAAACCATTCCCCATCCTCCACCAAACAACTCCATGCCCATTTCATCGAACTTGGTCTAACCCACTTCCTCCTTTACCCAACACTCTTTGAACGCCTATGCTAAATGTTGTTGAAGTCATCTTTGGATTATATGATGCATGCAAAATGTGGATTACCGTATGATGGTGAGCTTTCTTCGAAGTTAAAAGTAGTCATATCTCTCGTGAGTTCAATTTTTCGATGATATCATATAAGTTAAATTTTGAATTATTTGTGGTCTTATATTTAAGTTGGGCATTTTTGTTTATGGTTAATTGAATTTAGGTTGGATGTTTAATATAATATTAGGGTTGGGTTTGTTATATTGTTAAAATGATACTCTTATTATTCATTCTCATTTTGAAATTGTCACGTGATAGGCCCCTCAGTTTTCACCTACAGATGATGCGGCCTATTAAGGTAGTGTTATCTCTATAGGTTAAATTTTGGATTGCTTGCAATTTTATATTCAATTTGAATCTCTTAAGGGACAAGCATTTAGTTGGGTCGATTCAAAAATTTTTTATATTGATTAAAGTGAATAAACTCTTAAACCAATTGAACTCATGAAAAAATATTTCAAAACCAAACCAAATTTAATTTAATTTAATTGATTGATTTCACGGTTTTTAAAATAAATTATTTATATTATCATATTAAAATAATTGTATATTATATATAAAATTATTTATCATTTATATTATATAGAAAATATAATTAAAAATAAAAGAAATTTATAAAATTTATTTAATTATCAATTTTAAAAATCAACAATCAATTGAACTAATTAAATAAATTATTTTTCATTAATTATTTATTTTTCAAAACCCAATGAGCCAAATCAAATCATTGTTTATAAAAGGATTTTTCATTGTTCGTGAATAGTTTAATCATGTTAATGCAAATGTTTGTTTAATATTGAAGACGAGTTCACCTAATGTATATGAATCGAGCTCAAATATAATTTTAAGAAACTACAACGAATACAAAACAAACATAAATAGGCTCATTTATAATTGAATGAACAAGAATAGAGGTTTTTTTGTTCGAACTCAATCATTAAGATCAAACGACATCATCAATTTGAATTTTGAAAATT
>JBBYHL010000017.1:3166700-3214742 GCA_038381835.1 Adansonia madagascariensis | reverse complement strand
GCTTAATTTTACATTTTAATCATGTAAGGGCCAATTTGCAATTTTAGGAAAGTTTAGGGACTAGTTTGCAAATAATAAAAAGTTTTTGTTTTATGGTCAAAGGATTTGACCAAAAGCTTCAGGATAACTTGGAAATTGATTTTGGTATTTCATACCATGTTTTAGGTATTTTTCACACTTTAGGGGGCATTTTGTAATTTCTCAAAATTTGAAGGCTAGTTTGCAAATAATGAAAAATTTTATTTTTTGGTCAAAGGTGTTTGACCAAACCTTCATATGGATGCTTTTCATGATTTACATGTTGATTTTTACCTGATTAACTATATTTTGTGATAATTTAGGTTGTTTTTTTTACTTAGGTGCCTAAGTGTAAAATCGAAAAAAGTTTAAGGACCCTTAGGAAATCTAGCATTTTTAGGACAAAGTGGTTATCTTTAGTGTGAAATCGTCCACTTAGATTATTTTAAATATTTTTAGCATTCTATTGGTCCTCTGGTGAGGTGTTAAAAATATTAAAAAAAAAAAACCTTCCATATTTTTTTGATTCTCCGTTAGGGTACGAAATGCAATTTTTAAAAATTTAGGGACTTAATGGTATTTTTGCATGTTAGGCTATTTTAAAATTTAAACTTTTAATTTAGGGTGATTTTAGGTCAAAAAATAATAATATCTTTTTTAGTATTTTAAACCTATTTAGGACTAATATTTAATTTTGAGAAATTCTAAATTACTCATTTAGAGTAAAAATCATCATTACTTGTTTTTTTGAGTCCTTTAGGGTTATCGAGATACCTTCACATCGAAGGTATACCCTAAGGGTATTTTCATAATTTTTCTCATCGGCATACTTTTATGCCAAAGGTGAATGTTTAGGATTTATTTAACCTTTTAAGGTCATTTTAGTGTTCATTAGGGGTACCGGGATACTTTCATGTCGAAGGTATACCCTAGGGGCATTTTCATTATTTTTCTCATAGGGATGCTTTTATGCCAAAGGTGAATGTTTAGGATTCATTTAGCCTTTTAAGGTCATTTTAGTTTCCATTACGGGTACTAGATACTTTCACGTTGAAGGTATACCCCATGGGTATTTTCATAATTTTTCTTACTGAGATGCTTTTATGCCAAAGGTGAATGTTTAGGATTCATTTAACCTTTCAAGGTCATTTTAATGTCTATTAAGGGTATTAGGATACTTTTATGTCAAAGGTATACCTAGGGGCATTTTTGTAATTTTTTCACCAGATGCTTTTATGCCAAAGGTGAATGTTTAGGGTTCATTCAACCTTTCAAGGTCATTTTAGTGTCTATTAGGGGTACCGGGATTCTTTCATGTTGAAGGTATACTAAGAGGCATTTTTGTAATTTTTTTCACCAAGATGCTTTTATGCTAAAGGTGAATGTTTAGGATTCATTCAGCCTTCGAAGGTTATTTTAGTATCCATTAAGGGTACCAGGATTCTTTCATGTCAAAGGTATAACTCAGAGGCATTTTCGTAATTTTACCATCGGGATGCTTTTATGCCAAAGGTGAATGTTTAAGATTCATTTAGCCTTTTAAGGTCATTTTGGTGTCCATTAAGGGTATCGAGATATTTTCACGTCGAAGGTATACCCTAAGAGCATTTTAGTAATTTTGTTAGAATCAAGTCTTATGTGATTACAGGAATATTTTCATGTCTATGGAACGCATTAGGAATAGGTTTGTCATTTTAGATTGTTGTTGAGTTTTAAGAAGTTTTATAAATATTTTCAATAAAATATAAAATTTTCTTTTTAGAAAATTAAGGCAATGTCTCCAAGTTAAAATAATACGTAGAATTTCTCCCAAAATATGAGAGAGGTTCTACAGATTATTTTAATATCAAGATATTCTTTTCAAAATGAAAATCGAGATTTTATAAATTTTGAAAAAATAATAATAAACCTTTCGCATGCCTCTGGCCCTCTACCAGAGTGCAAAAGATATTTTTAATTTTAACACCTTTTGTGTTCCTTTGGTTTTCTGTTGGGATACAAAGGAGGATGATAAAAAGCTTTCGTGTTCCACTGGTCTTCCGATGGAGTAAATAAGAGATTTTAACTTTCAAACTTTTGAAAACCCGATCTTCCTAGCACGGAATAATAAATTTGTTTTAAAAATTATTATTTTGAGAATCTATAATTAAATGCCATAAATTAAACCGAATAAAAATTAAGATTTAAGTTAACACGTAATTAATAAGGTACCGATTTTCAGGCATCACGAGAGGGTCGATCCTTACTTGTGATTGTAACCAACTCCCGGACCCTTTTATATGATCTCTGGTATAATCGCGGGCCTTGGAGTTTGTATTCTAGGGTTTCGTAATCCTCAAAATACAAACTTTGGTCGGTGACCAATCTCACCTAGTGGTGGCGACTCCAAATAAATTGTCATTTCGTAATGACTATTTAAGGTTAAGTTGAGTGAACGATTCATCTCGACCACCCGGTCCCCAAAATAAGAAAACGTTGATAATGATATGGCATATTGAAATAAGAGAATATAAAATAGTGATAAATTTAACAAATATAGGAGCAAAGGCTATTTAAGTCGGGCTTAGATAGGATTCATATTCGGGCCATGTTGTGACACCCCTCGAAAGATAGGGTTGGATATCCCCTTAGTTGAAAACTTTAATAACTTTTGAGAAACAAGCTCAAAGGATTTATCTTGACAAAGGTTTGGTGATTTCTTGACAAAATGACAATTTTGATAAATTCTTGACAAAATAGGTGATTTTTGATTAAAAAAGAAATTGATAAAAATAGAGGTGACACAACAAAGATTGCTTATTCCATGATCTAGATCTACAAGGTTGATGCACATATATTGATTCCAAGGGACTAATCGGAATCATGTGGAGTAATCCAAATGCCTCGGAAGGGGATTCGGAGGAAATTAATTGAGTTTTACTAATGTTGAAAACAAAAGATGGCACTATCCCCTTTTTCAACTTTATTTCAGGAAAATTCAAAGGTTTCAACAATCAAGTGAGGTACTATTAGCAAGGTGACTTGATAAAGGTTAATGTAAAACCATTTTAAAAATATAGAAAAATCACCTTTTAGATGGAAATGAATTTTAAAATTAGGTTTAGTGTGACACTGACAGCATGTGTAGGGGAAATGGTATGACAAACTTTGAAAAATCATTCCTGGCTCATACGTAATCATTAAAATCACAAACAATACCTCTCCAGAATGGGAATTTTGCTTTTATAAAAATATTTTGAAAATTTAGAAAAATCATTTGATGGCCCGAAATAGCCTAAATAGAATGCAAAACATTGATTCTAGGGGTTTCAGACAACCTTAATTCAAAAAATCATCTCCCTCATCCAAAATGATCCAAGGGCAAATGAGACACCGCTGGAAAGGTAATTTGGTGCCCTTTATGGAAAAATATCATGAAATTTGTGAAAAATGGTTTATGGTTTGAAAATAATTTTTCAAGTTGTGACTAAATGTTGTGAAGACAAAAATAAGAGGAATTTTTTAGTTTTTTCTGGTTTTTTAAAACTAAACTCGAGCCATGGACATCCGAACATCCATGACAAAAAGAGATGAGTGACATGGCATCATAAGCTCATTTACACAATCCTAGAGTAGTTTAAGATGATGAAATACCTTATTGATCAACTCTAGGCGAAAAAGCAAGGCACCAATTAGAATATAAAAAAAATATTTGTTTTTGAAAATAAAATATTTTGCCACTAAAGCTATTGAATCCAAACATAAAACTTGATTTTTCCCAAGATTGGAAGACCAATGAAGAAAAACCTTAAGTCTGTGTTAAACATCAATTAATTAAGGTCAGCAAAGGCTTAACTTGGGGGGTTTTTGAAAAAAAAAAGTTTTTTGACAATTCTCAAACAAGCATCTTGGCAAATATATTATGAACTAAAGATGATATTCATGACAATGAACTTAAATAGCATACAGAGACAAACAAAGATGGCATCTTGACATGTAAATGATGACATAAATGAAAAAAATGACTAATAAGATGCATGGAAATGCTAGCTTTAAGTATCTTGACAAATATATTATGAACCAAAGATGACATTCATGATAATGAGCATAAAAAGCATTTTTAGACAAATAAAGATAGTATCTTAACATGTAAATAATGATAAAATGACTAATGAGATGCATGAAAGTGCTAGTTTCATAAACAACATTAAGGGCCATGTCATGGAGTGAACATGTTTAAACTAGAACCAGTTTGATGGAATTTTCAAAACAATGTTAAAACATATTTTTAAAGCAAACTGAGCACATAAATGTAGTGAAGCATGGAAAGAGGGTTAATAGAGCACAAAAAATCTTAGGCTTACCACAAACAAGGCCATAAAATGCATGAAAGTCCTAAAAATAAGATGATTGTTACATGGATATAGCTCTCTAAAATGATAAAAATGATGATAAAAAGGGAAATAAGGTAGAAAAAGATGAAAGTTATAAGTAACCTTAAACCTTGCTCTAGCCCTTAAACAGAAAGCTTGTTAACTTTAAGCTCATTTTTTCTTTTCTCTTTGGTACTGATCAGTAAAAAAAAAAGTGGCCAAAATGAGCCTAAGGGATGTGCTAGCAATAAAGGGGAAGTTTAAAATGAAAAGAGGGTGAAATAAAGGGTTTTGGAGGGGCTTTTGGTGACTTTAAGGAGCTAAGGGAATGAAAGGGTTTTTGAGAGGAAGATGGCTGAAAAGTGTTTTTTAGAGAGTGTTTGAATGTGCCAGAGTGAATGTCTTAGAATGAATGTGTTATTTCAGCTGAGAATGTTGGTTTTATATGATGATATGAATAAGGAGGACCATATGCAAAAAGCAAGGTTATTTTAGGGTTTTAATCCACATACCTCATGTATGGATAAGGTACTATCAGTTACCAACTAAATCCATTAGTTGGCTCAGCAAAAATAGTGGATCAAGGCCACTTTTGACAGCTGAGCAATGAGAAAGTCCAAGGTTGCCTTCTAACAAATTGATTTAAGTCATGCATATGTCCCTTGTTATGGTTTTTAGGCTTAAAATTTTGATTAAACCCAATCATAAGTCTAATGTTAAGGCCTGGTATGGATTTTAATGATTTTTAGTGCCAAAAACATGTCCAAATCAATTTTTTAAACCAATGGTGCAAAGGCTGAACAATGGCATCAACTGGGCTGAAATGCCTTAATGTATTGATATAATGCAAATTGTATCGATACATCTGAGGGCAAAATAATCTAGAATGTACCGATACAATGAAGATTATATTGATACATTCCAGAATGTTTTAATACAATTGCTTATGTAACGATACATTTTGTCCAAAAATTAAATTTTAGCCACTACCAAACTTTGTGTCGATACATTTAGCCAATGTATCAATACATAAAGCAAATGTATTCATAGAAGCCCTATTTGTATCGATACAACCTTCGAAATTGTGAATTTTGATGACATGGAGGCCCTATATCGATACATCTAGGGCATGTATCAATACATTCATGCAAAAGTGTGAATTTTTCATACCTTTGGCATTCGAACACCTCATCTTTGTGGGAATGATGGATGACTAACTTATGCTTGCTTATATAACCTTGATGACATCTCGAATAGTGACTTTTGATGCCTTGTTTTCATATTTTCTTTAATACAATCCTTAGGCATTTCAAACCTTTCCAAAAAAATTTTTCCAATAGTGCCTGGCAACATGGCACACAACAATTATTCTTACTCTTTATTTTTATTTTTGAATTCTATTACCTTTTGATTGTGTCGCAGGATGCAAAAATTGTCCTGGATAAAATAGGGTGTTTATAAGAACCATTTTGCAATCTTTAAAAGTTGATGGGCTTTTAAGCAATTTTCCCCATGATAGGGCTATCTAGGTGATTTTGGGTATGAAATTACCTATCTAGGGTAATTAGGTTAATTTTACCAAAACCTGGTTACTAGGTTTAGATTTCATACCTTTCGTTGAAATCGAGTATGTTAAGTCTAGTTTCATACCTTCTATCGAGATCGAGCCTTAGTTAGTTTGGGTTTTCATATCTTTCATTGAAACCGAATTCATTAAGATTAGTTTCGTATCTTTTGTCAAGATTAAGCCTTAGTTTAGCTTTCATACCTTTTATTGAAATTGGGCTATTTAGGATTAATTTCATGCATTTCATCAAAACTAAGTCGTAGGTATTTTATTCTTTTCTAGGGTTAGATCATGTCTTTTTTAATTAAATAAAGTACATGTTTTCCAAAATTGAGGTAATGTCCCCAATTGAAATAGTATGTAAATTTCTCCTAGCATATGGAGGGATTTAATCAATTATTTTAATAACCAAATATCCATTTTAGAAAAAGTAAATCATGATTTTCAAATTTCAGGAAATAAAACTTTTGTATTGCACCGGGTTCTCTAGTGGGGTATGAAAGACATTTTAATTTTAAAATCAATAAAAAAATGTGATTTATTCTTAAATGGAATAAAGATGCTAGTATAGAAAATTTTTGAAGTAAAGGAATTATAATTAAATATAAAAAATTAAAACCAATTTAGATCAAGATCCAGGTTAACACGTAATTAGTAAGGTACTAATTTACAGTCATCATAGAGGGGACACATCTTACTCCGTATATAATCAACTCATAAACCTTTTCACATGATATTTGGCTAATACACAACTCCCAAAGTTTGTTTCAAAGGGTTTCGTAACCCTTAAAAGATAAAATCTGGTAGGTGACCAATCCCACTTAACCAAAATAGATTGGTGGCAACTCTAAGTCAATTGGTTGTTTCATAATAGCTATTTAGGGCTAAGTTCAATGTGCGATTCAGACAAGAAAAAAAGAATTTATTCATTCAAGTCCAGTATGTTAGGTTTAAGCTCGGCACATTACATATCATTTCAGATATACATATGAGAGAGATTAATCACAACATATGATTCGGATAGCAATATTTCACAACATAAGCAAGAATAACAAAAGGGATTGATTCGGAATGTATCCTATAAAAAGCCACGAACACTTAAAAAAATAGCCAAATAGTAGCTAGAGACATGCTTATATCAAATTTTTTGTAAAAATATGAGATTCTTTTTGTGAAAATTGAACAAAGGATTAAAAAAATAAGAGAAGAAAAAGATTTTTAAAAAAGGTCAAACAATAAAACATGTGGAATTAGTTAAAAATTCATTGGCTCTTGGAAAGTAAATCATTTCGAAGAAAGATTTTTGAGAATAGATGAAATGGTAGAGTTAAAATCAAGTGGAATTTAAAAATGGAACTTAATTAATTTTTTAAAAAATTTGAATCTTAGGATGAGTTTCTAGTGGCCAACATCTCTGAAATCATTTCTTCTTTTACCATAGCCACTTCTTATTTCCATCAATGTCGTAGCCTAATTATTTTTTTTAAATTAACCTTCATCAAATTTTTTTCTTACACTTTAGTTTAACTCCCTTATAGTTGGTTGTGATCTTATTAGTCACATCACTAATGTCATTCCCTATTTTGAACCTATGATTACTATCAATGATACACCCATATTGGATCTTGCCTTTTTCATCATGACTATTTTTTAATGGCTTGTTGCTTCTTGCTATGAACCAATTATCCCACTTATTTCTATTTCTAAAACTTCTCAAGATGTATGGTAGAAGCTAGTTAAGATGTTTTCTAGCAAAACTTGATGAAGAGTTACGTTCATTAAAAAGATGCTCATTATTCCCACACCTTGGATGGTAAATTGATTATAAAGTATATGTAATAGATGGAGATGATGGTTGTTAAATTAGCCTTAGCTTAAGCTCTAATGAAGGAAAATGATTTAGTCATCTTTATTTCGAATGAATTAGGGCTAGAGTTTAAGGAAATTTCTTCAGCCATTAAAGCTCGAGAGATTACTAATACCTTTAAAGAGCTTTATGGCAAGCTTATAGATTTTGAGAATATCATCAAATAAGATTATTCATCACTAGTACTTATGGCTATGGTTAATTATGTTTGGAAAACAAGTGGCATGTATAATCCTAAAGGTAATTGTAGAGTTAGCTCTCATCATTATAATAATCTAGCAACTTTAATTTTCAAAAAAAGAAAGGTTGATTCTCTACTTTCATCTCTACTTGATTCTCTACTTTCATCTCTACTAAACCAATTTGCTTGATTCTTTTACTTTCACCTCTAGCAAACTAATTTACCAACTTTGTGATAAACTAGGACATACTGCAAAATCTTGCCAGATTATTAAATATTTACCTTAAATAATGTTACTTAATCTCATAAAATGTTGTTACTCAATCTCATCCAAAGGCTAATCAAAATTGGATCATGAATATAGGAGTATCTCATCATATTGCTTTTGATTTGAATAATCTATCCTTCTATAGAGATCCTGATAAAGCAATTGTTAAAGATGGTGTAGGTTTGCTTATTAAAACATTGGTTCATTCATTATTCCTACAAAACAAATCTTCACTTTTTAGATGTTTTGCATGTACAATATATGAAAAATAATTTGATCTCTATATCCAATTATGCAAAAATAATTTGTTAATTTTTCTTTCCATTTTTAGTGAAAGATTTAACCTTGGGAGCTCCATTGGTGAAAGGTTTGAGTTGAGATAACACTTTCACGTTTCTATTCAACTTGCCATCTTTACTAGGCTCTACTATTGCCTTATTACTGTCAAAGCTTTTGTGGTTGCTTGGCACAACAGATTAGGTCACTCATCTTCCAAAATTCTTAATTTTATGCTCAAATCCTCTGGTTTGCCTTTTATCATTCCAATTTGTAGCTCTTGTCGTTGTTATAAAAGTTATAAGTTACTCTTTTATCACTATAGTTTAGCAAGTTCAAAACCTCTTGTATTGCTATATACTAATGTTAGGTGACCTATTCTCATTGCTTAAATGGCCGAGTTTCAATATTACGTCATTTACATTGATAACTTCAATAAATATATTTGCTTATTTCCTCTTAAGAAAAAACTTGAAGTTTATCATTTGTTTCCTTTTTCTAAAGTATTGATTGAAAAGAAATTTGGTATTTCTATTACTTCTATTTATAATGAGAATGGTAAAGAAAATTTTTTCACAATTCTTAACCCCTCATGGCATATCTTACTTAACGACTTTAGCTCACATGCTTTGGCATAATGGCATAGCTAAAAAGAGGCACATATATGTAATTGAAATTGGTTTAACATAATTACATCATGTACAAACCTAATTTTGTCCGCGCCCTCTTACGTATACTTTTGCACTCTCTTTAAGCATTTTTTCCAACCCTAAACATTACCTACAAAGGTTTGAAGTCTTCAAGATTCTCATATAAAGGACAATGTTGAAAAATGAATAAAATCAAATGAAATTGACTAGGTTAAAATAATCAAACCCTAGTTAAAAAAGCCAAAAGAGGTTATTTAAGTCCAAATTGACCAAAAAAGTCAAAACTAGCATGAATCGATCAAAATTGGTCAAAATTAGTCAAAAACGAAAAAAGTCAACAAAATGGTGAGAAAAAGTTAAGTTTTATTTTTTTATCAAATTCATACACATAGAATTTTAATTAATTGTCAGTTAAAATTCTTACATAAAGAATGTCATTAAAATACTTTTGCATAAGATTTTATCACATATAAAAAATTTCAAATGTATCTTTAAATATAAATGTAGCTTAACCTATGTAAAATTTAAAATAAAAATTTCATATGTGAAAGTTTTAATTAAACTTTCCATCTATAGAATTTATAATGAAAAATTTCCACATATGGAACTTCAAACTAAAATTTTCATATATGAATTTTTAAATTAAGATTTTACACGAGATATATATATATATATATATATATATATATATATAACCTTGTAGAAATAGATGTAGAATTCCCAACAAAGATTTTACATGTAGGATTTACAAGTTAGTTTTTTTTTTTCAACCAGACAAAAAAAAAACACAAAATTAACTTTTGACTCATCATCTACCTAATTAAAATTAAGGTTGAATATTCCAACATGTTGCCAACCATTAGATTAATTTTTGGTAGTTAAATATATTAGCGAGCATTGGATCAATTTTATTTTTAAATTCATGAGATATTTCTAAATGCACATGGCATTTTTATTGATTTTTTTAATTTTTTAATTAAAAATTTTCAACCATTCAAAATCTTGGTTGAACATTTAAGCACACTTTTAGCCATTGATCAAGCTTTAAATTTTTCAACACATTTTCACCTTTGGATATAATTAGAAATTTTCAAAGCCTATATGCATAAAATAATATTTTTCATACTTAGGCCACTTGATCACCTGGGATGAGAAATATACATTTTTATATTAATAGGTCTAAGATATCAGAGATATCGTTAGACAAGGAAATAACATGCATTAAATGTTGTATGTTTAAATTAAGAAAAAGTTTTTGAAATGAAATAATAATAATAATAATAATCATCATCATCATTATCATCATCATAAGAAAGGAAGTTTGAAAAAAATTTTTAGGTGGAGGTTCGACTAGCATTTTCGCTCAAGCTGGCCCTCATTGTTATATAAAGGTTGCTTATGCCTCCTTTCAAGGGAGATTTTTTACTTAAAAAATTTAAGAGAAATTTAAAAAGAAAAAGAAAAAAGGGAAAGAATAGAGATAAAAAGAAAAAAATTAAAGAGCACTTGAGAATTTTTTTAAAGATATTTTTATCAAATTTTTCTCTTAATGTTCTTCATTTCTTGCTTGTTATTTAAATTCTTGCAATTTTCTTTACAAGTACTTTATTTTCTTTTGAAAGCTTGATAATCCTAAGTCTTCTACTTAGGTGATTTATCTTGAGTTTAAAGGGTTTTTTGAAAAGCAAAAATTTATAAGCAATTAAAAGGCTTGATGATCTCCAGTCATTAATTTAGTGATAGCTTTAGCTTAATGGTTTTCTAACCATTTTAGTAGCCAAGCTAGAGCTATAATTCTATTTTTTTAAAAAAAAAATTTAGTTCATCAACTTTAAGGCTTGATGATCCTAAGTTTAATCATAGGCAATAACTTAAGCTAAAGGTATTTCAACCTTTTTTTAGAGGCCAAAAGAGCAAACAAAAAAAAGTGTTGTCATGTAGTTTGTTTATTTTACTGCAATTTAAAGTTCTGCATTTTTTCTTACAATTTAAATTCATGTAGTTTATTTTCTTACAATTTAAAGTTATACACTTACTTTTGTTGCAAGTTAATTTATGCACTTTATTTTATTACATATATGCACACATAGATATATGTATATATACAACTACTAATATGTACTTATTTTGTGTTGAATATTATATATGTTCTATATATGTCTACATATATATGTGTATATATAACGACTAATCGATAATTTATTACTATTATATGTTATTATATTATTTTTATATTCTATAAAGATATTTAGATATACATTATTTTATGTGGTTTTTATACTATGTTATCTCCTATATATACATACAATTCACATATATTTATATATAACTACTAGTCTAGTAAATACTACTATATTATTTTATGTTCACATCATAAGATCATATAACTCAACATTTTATTAATTTTTTTAAATGAGAATTGTTTTCTATGAGGTTAGTTTTGTTCATAACACTTTTTTTGTAATTTTTGTGTTTGAAAAAAAATCAAAATTTTAAATTGTTTCTTTCTTGGTCAAAATTAAGGCTAGATTTTTTGTCACTGTTTTAATCATTCAACATGCATTCCAATGGTATATTTCAATTTCATTGAACCTTTGGGGGTATTTTTCAATTGTTTCATAACTTTTAAATCTAATTTTAAGGCTATTATATGCTTAGTCAAACCTACATGGGATTTTTTTTTTTTGTAAATTTTGCATAAGTTTTAAACACATTTAAGGGCACTTCATGCATTTCTAAGTCATGTAGGGATCAATTTTTTAAAGTTTATGGACCATTTAGCAATCCCCATCATGCTAAGGTCATTTAGGAAATTGTGAGTACAAAGTGACCCATTTAGGGTATTTTGATCATTTAGGTACATTTGATGCATTTTCAAATAATTTAGGGCCCATTTTGCAATCTTTGAAAGTTAAGGGGCTTTTAAACAATTTCCATCATGATATGCCTATCTAGGCTATTTTGATTATGAAATTACTGATCTAGGATAGTTAGGTCAATTCTACCAAAATTGTCTCTAGGTTTAAGTTTTGTACCTTCCATCGAAACCAAGCCTGTTAGTTTAAGTTTCATACCTTCACTGAAATCAATTGTGTTAGGTTTAATTTTGCACCTTTCGAAGAGATCGAGCCTTATCTAGTTTAGATTTTTGTAGCTTTCGTTGAAACTGAATCCATAGGATTAATTATGTGCCTTTTATAGAGATCGAGCCTCAGTTACTTTAGGTTTCGTACCTTTCATTGAAACTAAACTATTTAAGAATATTTCATACCTTTCGTCAAAACCAAGTTTTAGGCTTTTTATTCTTTTCCAGGATTAGTCAAGTCTTTTTTAATTAAATAAAACACGTGTTTTCCTAAATTGAGGTAATGTCCCCAAGTTGAAATAATCCATAAATTTCTCCAAACATATAATAGGGGTTTTATCAATTATTTTAATAATAAGATATCCATTTAAAAAAAGTAAACAAAAAAATTTTTCAAATTTCGCAAAATAAAACTTTTGTATTGCACCGGGTTTTCTAGCAAGGTATGAATGACATTTTGATTTTCAAATCAATATAATAAATGCAATTTACTTTTAAACAGAATAAAGATGTTAGTATAAAAATTTTTTTAAAGTATGAGAATTATAATTAAATATCAAAATTCAAAACCAATTTAAATCAAGATTTCGGTTAACACATAATTAGTAGGTACCTATTTACGTGCGTCATGGAAGGGACATGTCTCACTTCGTGCTTAATTGACTTACGAACCTTTTTACATGATCTTGGGTTAATACATAGATCTTAGAGTTTGTTTTTGAAAGTTTTGTAATCCTCTTAAGACAAACTCTAGTAACTGACCAATCTTATCTATCCCAAATAAATTGGTTGCAACCATAATTTTTCATTTCATAATAGCCATTTAAGGCTAAGTTAAGTGTGCGATTCACTTTGACAACTTAGTCCCAACATAAGGGAAAAAAGAATTTATCCATCCAAGTCCAACGTGTCGAGTTTGCTCTCAACATATTGTGACACTTCATGTATCCATTCCATCGAAATTTTGTCTCTTGCATTTTAATTAATAATTTACTTAATCAATCATCCATCCATACCAATAGTTCAACTATAAAACACCTTTTGAACTTTTATTGTAACACCCGTCAAATTACAATAAATTGAAAATCTTCGCTTACCTTTGTTATCTTTAGCTTCAACTATATAGTAACAATAAACTTAAACCTAAATCTAAGAGTTATGTATTTATGTTGTGTTCTTCCCCTCATAGTGTTTTCAAGTGTTTCTATATATTTGCTCAATATTCTTTTGTTTCTAGACATGTCATCTTTCATGAATCCATTTTTTTCTTTTCTATATCTATGACATTCACTCATGTTTCTAACCAAATTTTAATCATTAAACTTTAGATAACATATGTATCAGTGCACTTGAACTACTTTTTTTCCTATATTGATTATATCAATCAACTTAGGGAGTATAGAACGCATAAATTCTTATGCAACTCAAACTCAACTCTTGTAAGCTTATCTTTTTTCGTCAACTAACATTTTTATCCATTCGTTCAATACGTCTTTTATTGATTCGCCAGTATTTTAGCCATATATACAAAATCATTCTATGATTACAAGATCTTAAAAAACACCTTCAAGCTTAAGAAAGCTCTTATAATGTCAAACATTCTTTTCCCTAATCCATTGAACTTATATGCATTAGTTAGGTAATGAAAGATGAAAACTAAAGACAAACCATAACAGTTGAATTACAAGCCTTGTTTAATAATAAAACTTGGACTCTTGTTCCATCATCTAATCAAAATACATTACATTGTAAATAGGTGTTTTATATTAAAACAAAAATTGATGGCTCCAGAGAAAGGTATTTGTAAAGGGATTTCACCAAAGATCAGGCGTTGATTGTACTAATAGCTTTAGTCTAGAAATTGAGGCACCTATAGTGAAAATTATTTTTGTTTTAACACCTTAGCTTATGGTTAGTAAATTGGACAATTAGATGTTAATAACGTATTCTCATAAGATATTTTATTTAATGAGATTTATATGGCTCAACCATATGATTTCATTTAAAAAAATAAATCTATTTATGTTTGCAAAGTACAAAAGGCAATCTATAGCCTAAATTTAAAGACAACTCTATATTTGAAAACTACCATATGCTTACATGTTTAAATTTTTTTTAAGTGTTAAGGTAACCTCTACTGTATAAGGGTTCTTTATTTTCTAGCATAAATACATTAAAGAAAATCTTAGACAAATTTGAGATGACTACTAAAAAAGAACTTGGCACTCTAATAGCACTCAGTATAAAATTAGAATTAAAAGATGGTTCAAGTGTTGCTAATGCAACCACATTGAGACAATTAATTGGGTCTTTATAATACCTATCTTTTACTCTACTAGATATAAGGCTAGTTAAGCCAGTTTAAAGCCAATAAAAATGATGCTATGAATGTCATGGCAGATTTAATGCTTGAACAAATGATTGAGGTTGGTATAGCTTACCAATAATGTGTATTATATGGCATCCAGTTGTTTTTTATCCTTTAGATTGCCTTTGCTTATAGCTTTGATTGATGTATTTTTTTTAGGATTTTCATGTTTTCTTTAATATGACGAGGCCAATTTTAAGAGTTTAGGTTGTAAGATGCTGCTGTTATCACTCTTTATATTTTTATAGGGCCAGAGGATAGAATAGCCTATATTTTTGTTGCAAAGGACTAAGTGGAGTAAGCGGTTAGGTTATTTGGTTTACCTTACTATGAATGTTACTAATTTTGAAGATGTAAAAGGAAATGTTTCTAAGAAGGATATTATTATAGTGTAGGATTCTATTAACATTGAATGATTTCAATAATATTTGAGCAATTATTTCTATTTTGTAATAACTTGATATTTACTGTAAGTATGATGCTAGATTTTTATGGTTGAAAGCCGAGTTGTTTACATTGAATAATACAAATGATTTCTTTTCTATGCCTTATAATAGCTAGCAATGTCGATTGGTACATGTATTTATAATAACTTGTGCTATTCACTTGTATGCATTATTTGCAACTGTGTGCCTAATTTATGATATTTGTTTTTTGTGCGAACAAGTTGACCATGATAGTCTCTACATATATGTTTAATAACTTGTGTTATTCACTTGCTTGCATTTTTCAACTATGTGCATTATTTATGATTTTCACACACAAGTGATTTTAGAGGAATAAGAGCCTGTGGCATATTTTTTTACAACTGCTAGCTTACACAATGTATGTTGTCCCCCTCTATGCAAACCAGTAGATCATATTGGTCTCTACATGGATATGCAATAACTCTTGTTATCCCTTCATATGATAGTTGGGGAGAAAGAATGTTTTCATTGATGGTTCATATATTAAAATACTCTTGTTATGACTAATTTTCTTTAAAAATTACAAGTAATTACAAATAGTATTTTCTAAGATTGATAGCTCTCATGTGTATGCTATTGGGTCTCCCACCATGTTTTTCAATCTATAAGCTCTATAGCTAATCACTAGAAAACTTGGTAGGGACTTTCCCAATTTAGTGATAACTTTTATTGCTCTTCAACTATGCAACTAGCTTCACAATTTCATAGAACTAAGTCGCTAACTTGGAATTATCAAGACTTTACCCTTAAGTTGTAAGATATTGTAAATTAGGCCTTATTTAACATTACTGTTGGCATAGTTTTTGAGCTCAAAAGCTATTTTTTTGCCACAAACACAATCCTAAATGTTAAAAAATTTAGCTTTTATATTTAAAACTATGGTTTGGCAACCTAAACTAAAAAGGCAAAAAAGTGAAGCTTTTGTGGTTTGAAAATTAGCTTTTGAATGAAATGGCCTTATTATCCTTACATATCTAAATTTTTATTATTTTAAACATATCCTTTTTTAACATTTCAACTCCTCATCGTACTTTTTCACAGTAATGCCAAACACTTAAAAGTTCTTAAACCATATGTTCACTATACATTTTAAACACACTTTTTCTAACCCAAGTTTTTTCTAACCTAAGTTTTTTCCAGCAGCAATGGAAAATTTGGCCTTATAAGGCTTTGTCTACTATTCAAACTTTGGCTAAGTCTCTTCCTCATGCAATAGGTCTAGACTGGTTTTGAGGCCATAATTGTTCATCATCCAATCTATTGGAATTCATGGGTTGTTGATCTCGATGTTAGTAAGTATCATTGCCTTTATTTTGTATACTAAGTTGCAAAGAGTTTCATATATGGAAGAATGATCAAACATTTTGGTTACCTATAAAATGCTTGGTGTTTCCTCTACCCAAGCCCTTTTAACGTTATTAAGTTTTTACTTTACGGGTTGTAATATCTTCTTATTCAACCTTCCGCTTAGCCATTAGTCTGTGGATGTGCCACATAGTTATGATTAGGAATTGTTATTAATGACTCTTTTGTTTGGGACCTTGAATTTGCAAAATACGAATTATCACAACAACCTTTCACCATTTTAATTGTGATTATAGCTATAGGTTATGCTTCCACACATTTAGTGAAGTAATTCTTTGCCATGATCAAAAGCTTATTTTGGGCAATTGCCTATGGAAAAAGGCCAAAAATGCTTACTCTCCACGTGGTAAAATGCTTATACATTTAATTTTGTTTGGATCTCCATGCAAGCCTCTTAGTAAAGGCCATTTGCCTATACCCAAGTCCAATATCCATCATCCTAGTCAAGGTAAAGTGATTAGGATCCAAAATCAATCAAAACATGAAAAATTTATCAAATGTATTGATACCTTGCCCTAGGGTATTGATACATTGGCTCCAATAGTCAAAATCTTAAAGTCTTAAGGTTTGTATCAATACTTGTATAGATACAAATCACAGTACCTAATGTTGTTTTTGAGGCCCTAAAGTATCGATACATTGCCTTATGTATCAATTTATTAGGCCAGTGTATTGATACATTAACACTATTTAGGAAATTCGAGACATTTCGCTTCATAGATTCCATGCTATTTTTTTAGATTTTTTTTAATAATTATTGATCCAATATTGCCTAATTTAAGACTAGGCCATGTGGGATTAATTTTAAATAAAATAAGGTATATTTATCCATTTAATTAATATATTTAAGATTAATTTCATTTAAATACAATTGGTCAGATTCACATTTTAATTAGAAGTGGCCCAATATTAAAAAGATGATAGGTTTAAAAGGTTATTTCTAGAAAAAATTCAACTTAGGCGTGGGCATTTTTGCCCCTAAAAATGGCATAATTGAAATATATGAGAGTTGATTATGATGGCAACCAATGAGGAGCTTTTTTGCTCCCAAGATTAAGAAACCTTGGTTAGTAGAATTTTGAAAAACATAACCAAGTACTAAGGGACCATTTGGAGATGAAAAAAAAATTAACAAAATACCTTTTGGATGGCTTTATAGTAGCCGTCTATGGAGAGGATGATATTCCTTTCTTTTTTTATATACTCTTTTCATTTTTTTCATATTTCTTCTAAAAAAGCCTAGCAACTAAAAGTTTACAGCAAAGCAAAAAAAATCAAAGAAAAAGGGGAAAAGCAAGGAAGATTAAAGCTTCTAGGTATATTTCTACATCCTTTTTAGATGTTTTGATGTTTTGATGCATGTTTTGAGCATATTTGCTCCATTTTACTAAACCTTTATGTTGGCCATGAGCCTTTTGGATCTCATGCACACCAAATGAGTTGTTTGGACGCCCTTAACTTAGGGAACTCTATGATTGGACATTTGTATATCTAAAACACAATTTGAGCTTAGGTAACCTGAAAACCATAAATCCCTTTTTTCAAGTCCCAAATGATTTTTTACAAATTTTTTTAGTATTTCCCCTTAAAAAGCATCGAATTAGCTTCCCAATGAGCTTTTGTTTGCCTTGTTAAGAGTCTAGATGAGAGAGTTTTGATTCTTCAATCGTACACTGTTCAAAATCCTTGATCCGCGTGACTAATATCCACTACGAATTATTTTCGACCCATTAAAGATTTTTCATAAATTTTTAAATTTTTATCTTAAACTATATTGAATTACTATTGTTTGCAACTTTTTGAGTTCGAATGAATACGAGGCGATTTTTCAAAGTTCACTACGCCAATTCCCTTGTATCTATTGTCAATGCTGCATTGAGTCTCCATTTAAAAAATATTTTCACCTAGGAAACTATTTTCTAAGAAATTTTCACTATTTTTAGGTGAAACTTCATTAAGTGTCTTTTCCAAAGCCATATCATTTACCTTATTTAGGGTTGATTGGATTAGGAATAAATTTTGGAAGATTGATAACACAAAGTTATCCTTCTGTTTCTAGTATTTAGCATAAATCATAATTCCCATGTTTCCCCTTTGTGCCCTAGGAGAATCTTAAGTCATGCATGATTAGTCTAGAACTTAGTTCAAGGCTCTATTGTTTTTGGATAAATCAATCCAAGTTTTTTCTAGAAATTCCTTTGATTTTAAATTAAATTCCATCATTTTATCCAAAGACTTTAAAAATACCTTATTTTACAATAAATACCAAAACTTTCAACAATTTAAGTTTTTTTAACCTTATTTTCAAAATCCCCAAAAATAAAAATCTTTTTCTCTTTTGAATTCCCCTAGATTTTCAGCCTCACCTCAATTTCTTGCCTTAACCACCCTTTGAGTCCAAGCTTATTTCTAAATTGTCAAGTGGTTATTTCTAGATACTCGATGAAAACCAAGAGATACATTCAGACTGACCCTATTTTTCCATGTACTATTTTTATTTCATGAAATATTTATTATGATTATTGTATGCTACTAACCTTTTTTTATGATGATGATACTGCACTCATGAATTTCAATTCACTATTTCAAAAAATAATGATAAAGGTCATGTTTTGACTTAGGGCTTTCAGCGTCTAATCCGAAATATCTTTTTTCAAAATTAAACATGGAAAATCATTTTTAACAAAAACTTTATGCTTTGCCTCCTTCATGGGCAAAAAGTATAGTTAATTCCAAATTTGTTTAAGAACCCTAGTTTTACTTTAAGAAAATTCATTTTAGCATTTAAGGAGATTATACTAGAACAATGACAATTGAAAATTGATATTGAGATAATATATGGTTAGAAGGTATTGATTAGGGCCGTGTAATTTGCTAATCTTTTTCATGTGTAATCGACTTATGATTACCAACTTTATTTTATATGGAAACATTTAAAATCAATCTTTTAGGTTTTGTAACTGAAAGGGAAGCAATTTAATAGGTATCTAATCATGCGTAGCCTAAATGATTGCTAATGACCCCAATTTCTTAGCTTCTTTATTGTTGACATGCTATTCGTCCAATGACAATGCCCAACTCAAAATGAGAAATATTTTTTTCTAACCTACTACATCATAATTTTTAAGTTGGACGCTTGTCGTGATTAGGTGATGTTGTGGACAAAATGGCTAAGGATTATATAGCTTTTTAAGGGTTTTTGCAAGTTGCCATGGGATTTAAGTATAGCATTGGCACTTGTTATAGCGTCGAACGTGGTCATGGTTATTAGCTGAAAGAAACCCTATCTTAATTCCTTTTGGCTAGTTCTTTTTGTTGGTTGCCTCACACCCATGTATTTCTTGTAGATCATAATTGGCCTTTTTACAAATCCAAGTATCTCAAAATGAAAGAGTGAAGGATTTTTTAAATAGCACATTGTTCAGTAGTGTGTATCTGGTAGCCTTTTTTAGAGATTTTTGGCAAGGTGTGACCTTGCAGGAGTAGTTTTTTCTTTTAAGAACTTCATAATTTAAGTCATTCAATTATCATATCCTTGTTATGGGAAGATCTCATTATGCTTTTTGAACTTGGGACTTTTTACTTGTTCTAATAGTAGTTTCTCTTTTTATGACATGACTATTTTAGGGAAAGACTCGGCTATTGTTAGCTTTAGAAATTTGCTTGGCTAATAGGTCCGAGAGTTATTTAAACAAAGTTGTTACTATTTTATGGTACTTAACTAGTCTAGGGTCTTTGACTTCATAGTCTCTATTTATTTGGTTGCCAAGTAGCTGAGAGTTTGTAAGAGCTTGTAATTTTGCATACCTAAATGGATGGCTAATTCTAGCCTTATTATCAAGTCTTTGTACTCTGCAAAATTGTTTATTGCGAATTTAAAAGATAGGCCATATTACCATTCATTATTATTATGATCTATCAACAAGATTCCATCTCCTGAGCCATTGTTTCTTGCAGAACCATTGACATAAAAAATCCATGTATTAAGGGGTAACTGTTTGTAGAGTTATGGCTTTTGAACGGTTCTTAGGATTTGGTGGCCTTAGACCCATTAATTCTAACCTGAACCCGAATAACCCAATCAACACACTTGAACCCAAACCTGACCCAATTTGATTTGAATAAAAAAAGTCAATAGATCAAAACTGACCAACTCAAATCTAAAAATGACTTAAACTCAAAATAACTTGAATCTAGAATGACCGGAACTCAAAATAACTCGAACCTTAATGGCCTGAACCAAAAATAACTCAAACTTGAAATAACCTGAACTTGAATTAACCCAAAAAATTAACCTTAAATGACCCATACCTAAAATGGCCTACCTCGATAAGCTAGAGTATTAAACCTAGTTAACCCAAAATTGATTAACCTGAACGTTCAACCCGATTTGCCTGAACCTAAAATAACTCGAATCTAAAATAACCAAAGCTCGATTAACCCAAGTATTAAACTCGATTGACTTGAACTCGAAATGATTAGAAACCAAAATGACCTAAACCCAAAAAAACCTAAACCTAAAATAACTTGAACCCAAAGTGACCTAAAATCGAAATGACCCAAACCCAAAAATGACCTGAAAATTTAAAAAACCTAAAATGAACTAATCCGAATTAAACTGACTTAAAACCAACTGGACCTGCCTAATTAATAAATCTAGGTGGCTTAGCTTTTTGCTATTGCTAGGGTCTAGCCAAGTCTTTGGATAGTGTACTAGAGTTATTTATCTACGGATGAACATTTAGCCATAAAATTTGCTAAATCCAAGGCTTTGATAGCTTTTTATGGCTTATATTTAGGCCCAAACTCTTATGTCTAATGCTTGATTGGGCCACTCATCTAGCTCATTCTTTTTTAATGCTTTTCTTTAAAGGATGGTTAGTAAATATTGTTATAGGATGTGCATGGAAGTTTTGCCTTAGCTTTCTTACAATGACTATTAGAACATAAACCATTTTTTCTAGTTTAAGGTGGTTGATTTCGTTATTTTGTAATGCTCTATTGACATTGTATGCAAGAGTTTAGTTTAACTAATTATTTTTCGCAAGTATAGTGGCTATAATTTCATCTGATGTTGCCAAGTATATGAACAAAGGTTCTCTTTATTTAGGGTTTGATAATATTGATGACAAGCAAAAATAAAGCTTTAACTCCTTGAAAACTTTTTTGTTGTCATCACTCTATTTAAATCATGTAGCACTTCTCAAAACTTTAGAGAATATAGATATTTATTTGCCAACTTAGAAACTAAACAATTCAACATTGCCACTCAACCACTTTCCACTTAGCCAAAATTATAATCTTATAAAATAATTAAAGTTATCCCTCCTAATTGATTCAATCAATCGAGGATAACTTTAAGTGATTGCTTGCCACATGGCAACGGTTATAATTTTTTTAAAATGTGTATCATGTATTGTATTTATATTATATTTTTGTGTTATAATTGTATTTAGGAATTGCATATATAAATTTTGCAATATTATATATAGATTTTGACATATTAGTGCATGCATATCATGTTAGTGTTATTTTTTCATTTTGTATTATGTTTTAGTTATTTTATAGTATCGTGTTTATGTATGTTCGAAATTGCCAATTCTAATTAGCATTATTCAAATAACTCTGAATTTTATGTCAAATCCCTCGAATTGATTCAAGAATTGAAGGAGCAATTGTTTGTCGCAATTTTTTGCAATGTTTTAAATGAGTACCATGTGTTGTATTTATGTTACTTTTTTCATTCTATAGTTATATTTAGGGTATTACATATATATTTTTATACAAAATTTGACATGTTATGTTTAGATTTTAACACATTAGTGCATTCGTTCATATTACTATTTTTTTTATGTTTTATTGTGTTTTAATTATTTTCCTATCATGTTCATGTCATGTTCAAAATTGTCAAGTTTTACTTAGAAAAATTTAAATAAATCTCAATTTTGTGTTATGTTCATTTTATACAAATTTTAGCATGTTCACGTATTTGTATCGTGGTTATATTATTTTTTGGGTGTTGTGTTATTTTTTTGCTATTTTTTCACGCCATTTTACGTTCGTATGTGATATTATTCCAATAAGTCTCAATTTTGAGTCATATATCGTATAATGATTAGCTTTTTTTTTTTGAAAAATAAAGTTATATTAATTTTTTGTTTTAAAATTATTGAACAAAACTTATTTTATTAATAAACTATCAGTAAAAATTAAAATATTTGAATAATAATATAAAATATGTTGATGAAAGTATTTTTTTAAAACAACTTAGGTGTTGAATCAACAAAAAAAATTATGATGATTGAATATTAAAAACCATATTAAATGATGTTACAAAATTATGAGTTATTGGATAAGTTGTTAAATTTATTTTAATATGAATAAAAATGATAGACATCAATATAATCTAAATAAATTAAATTTTAATATTGTCTTAACTTTTTACATATAATGTAAATATAATAGATTAGATTCATATATCCATATTGTTCTTATTTTATATACACCTTACTTTAAAAGTTATCTTCAAGTGAACCATAAAACTAAAGCAATATTAAGATTAAAACCTTAGTGCATTGTAAAATCATTTTGCTAAATATAAATGATCTAGTAAGTCTTATTGCTATTGTATAGATGCTATCAAATAAGGAGACTAATTCACAAATTAAAAGCCCCCTTGCCCAATTAGCTTCTTATCATTACATCGTATCAATTTTGGTAAAGTAAATAAACCATTGCTAATTAAACCTAACCTATGACCTTGTTAGAGTAGTATTATATTCAATTATAAAGCTAAGTTCATGAAATTTAGGTCGCCAAAGATTGTTTAAGAATTCATACATATATAAACCCAATTTATAAGTCTTTAACTCCTAATTTCTATTAGTTTGTGCATTATCTTCTCTTCTAAACATTATTTTGTATGGTCCTTCTTAAATAATATTATATGGAAGTGATCTGAATTCGAAAACAATCAGATTTAAATTCATTAGTTTATCACCTTTGATTAAAAGGTTATAATTCAGTTCATCATAATATTAACTCAAATTTCATTTTTATCAATGATCTCACTCTTATATTTAATATTTTCATGTAAATTTAAATATGTAAGAATTATCATGACTTAAAATAAGATTAATCCTGTGATTAAAAAATTAGACTATAATAACTATTTCAATTGATTAAATTAGGAATCAGCTAGTTTAGTGCTTCAATTATATCCATAATACCTAAAATTTAAAAACTAGTGAAAACTAAAAATTAACTAAGAATCAAAAATTGGTTAACCTAGGAAAAATGAGTTAAAATTGGAGATTGTGATTTTTTTTCTTTCTAAGATATTTTGAAGGAAAAATAAAAGCCGAGTTTGAGGATTTAGAGTAAAGCTAACTTAGGCAACTCAGTCAATATTTGGCCAAAGAAAAAGTTTGAGATTAGTCTAGAAAGGTGAAGCTTGAGAAAGAGGAAAGAGATGAAGAAAGAAGAACTTTTAAAGACCAAGATGGAAGAGCAAGTGCGTTCGACCAAGATGGCATATGAAACCATCCTATTTTGAGGTAATGGATGTTTTGGTTCCATGAAGCAAGAAGATGATGGTTTTGAAGCTCCATTTTAAAGGAAATGAGAGCTTCCTTATCTTGGTTTCCCCCATATTTCTTTCTAATGGCGCCTGATATCAAAAATAATAAATACAAAAAATAGAGAAATTAAAACAAATGCTTAGACTCCATAGCCAAAGAAAAAAGTGAGAACTTCCCAAAAAAAATGATATTTACACTATAGTACAATGGATAACATTGATAAAGAGTTCAATAATCAAAGTTGAATAACACTAATAAAAGACTTCAATAAACTGATACTATTTTTTATATTTTGTTGTATTTAATTTTAGATTAAGGTTGGTTCAATCAGAAATTGAAGTTATAACCAATTTATGTTCAGTTCAATTTTTTAACATTAGAATAAACAATATATTTTATCTATTATTTTCAAAGTAAGGAATCTGAAATAATTAATGAACAAAAAATATGTTGAATATAAGTTTTATGGGCTTCATCCAATTAGTGGTTTTATGATAGTCAATCATCCTACTAACATGAAAGAAAACCTTATGTTACTAGAGCTAGTAACTGGTTATACATTCCATTTGCCAATATGATTGGTTCAAAAGCATATATTAAAACTAATTAGCATTATTCAAATAACTCTCAATTTTATGTCAAATCCCCTTAATTGATTCAATCGATTAGGGGATCAATTACTTGCCATATTTTTTTCAATTTTTAAAATAAGTAACACATGTTGTATTTGTTTTTTTTTTATGTTATGATTGTATTCAGAGTTATATATATATATATATAAATTTTGATATGTTAATATAGAGTTTAACATATTAGTGCTTTTGTTCATATTGGTGTTATTTTTTTTGAATTGTATTGCATTTTAGTTGTTTTCTTGTATCGTGTTTGTGTCGCATCTAAAATCATCAATTTTAATTAGAATTGTACAAATAACTTTAATTTTGTGTTATTTTCATTTTATATGAATTTAAACACATTCATGTATTTGTATTGTAGTCATATTTTAGTTTTTTTTTTTCATGTTATTTTATGTTTGTATATTACACTGTTTAAATAACTCTC
Organism: Adansonia madagascariensis; assembly: GCA_038381835.1. Classification (NCBI taxonomy): domain Eukaryota; kingdom Viridiplantae; phylum Streptophyta; class Magnoliopsida; order Malvales; family Malvaceae; genus Adansonia; species Adansonia madagascariensis. The sequence goes on along the minus strand of JBBYHL010000017.1, from coordinate 3,189,636 downwards.
AATTTTGAGTTACATATTGCATAATGATTCATCATTTTTTTGAAAAATAGGGTTATGTGAATTTTTTATTTTAAAATTATTGAATAAAAATTATTTTATTAATAAATTATCGATAAAAATTAAAATATTCAAATAATAATATGAGATATGTTGATGTAAGTAACTTTTTTTTAAAAAAAAAAACAAGGTGTTGAATCAACAAAAAAAATATTATGATAATCAAATATTAAAAAAATATATTAAACGATGTTATAAATTATGAGTTGTTGGATGAATTGTTAGGTTTATATCTTATTTTTCATTTCTTAATATGAATAAAAATGATAGATATCAATATAATTCAAGGTAGTTCATACTGTACTGTTAGGCATATCGATTTTATTCTAGCACTAGTACATATCAATATCAATGTATTTTGGTGTATTAATTCAAGTTAATTGGATTTTGAATATTTTTAATTTATATACATAAAATATTTTTAAATATGAAATAAATGAGATTAAATAAATTTTACATATCAAATATTCATCAATTATATATAATGTTTAAAAAACCTTCATTAAATATAAGAAGATCAATATCAATCAAGTAGTAAGGCTAAAATTTTTTAGTGATTGTCAAATTTATGAGTAATTATATTTAATATTCATCAAATTTACAAGTAGTTATGTCTTATATTCATTAAATTTAATATCAATGTCAATTTATTTTTTTAAAGCTTATGTTATGTACTGATCATATAACTATTTTTGACTGATACGATCGAAACAACCTTGTACCTACCGGTATGGTTGGTGCAGACCAAAACCAAAGTTAAAATGAAACCAACTATTGTTGGTACTGCTGTGCTTCAAAAGCGGTACATATCCGCTGATACTGTCAGTATCGATATAAAACTGACAATCCTGATATAATCTCTAAATGAATTAAAATTTGATATCATTTTAATTTTTTACATATAATGTACATATAATAAGTTAAATTCATATGTTCGTATTGTATTTGTATTTTTATATGCATCTTATTTTTAAGATAATGTTTGGTATTATTGTTAAAATTTCTATTGTCATTTAATTACCATAGTGATAAGAATACCAAGGTGATTTGATCACTAGTTATCTTAAATTATTTTATTTGATATGATATAATGATCATTAATAATCTTAAATCATTGTGCTTGATATTCTTAAATTATGTTAAATTACTTTATTTGGCATGATATAATAGATCATTAGTAATCTTAAATCATAGTGTTTGATATTCTAAAAAAAGATTATTTAATGTATAAAACCAAAAATAGCTAGTGATTTAATCACTAATTATCTTAGATTACTTTATTTGGTATGGTATAATAGATCATTAGTAATATTAAATCATCGTGTTTGATATTCTAAAAAAGGATTATTTAATGTATAAAAGCAAAAATAACCTTATTTGTTAACAACAAGATTATTTGGTGAAAGCGATAATTTCAATTTTTATAAAATGAACAATTTATAAAATAAGAATTTATTCTTCTATAAAAAATTATATGGTTAAAACTAATATTAATGAGTAAAATTCAAAGTATTAACATATTCATATTTAATAGTCACAAAAGTTCTCTTGTACAAGATGATTAAAAAATGAAAATTTATTTCTAAAAATTAAAATTTGCAGTGAAATATATTTCCGTAAACACCACTTCAAGGATAAATTCATCTTAATACAGTTTTCAATATCATTTTTCCTCAGTGATAAAACTTGTTTACCCTTTTGGATGGAATTCAAATCACCCCACAATATAGTAATTTAATCACTCTCGATGATCTTCTATTATTGCCATATAAGATTTTCTAGTTAGTACCAAATACGATGATCTAACAATGATAATTAAATCACCTTTGATTTTAAAAAGATCACTCCAAACCAAACACCACCTAAAAGTTGTTCTTAAGTGGATTTTAAAACTTATGTAACATCAGGATCAAACCTCATTGTATTGTAAAATCTTTTTGCCAAATTTAAATGATTTTGTCATTCTCATTGCTATTATATTGATGCTATCAAACAAGGAGACTAATTCCCAAATCAAAGGCCCTTAACCAATTGGCTTCTTGTCATCGCATGTTCTCAATTTTGATAAAGTAAACGAACCATTGCCGATTAAACCTAATACATAACTTTTTTTAGACTAGTATTATATTCAATAATAAAGCTCAGTTCATGAAATTTAGGCTGTCAAAGGTTGTTTATATAAATAGAAGTCTTTAACCCTTGATTTTTACTAGTTTCTACATTATCTTCTCTTCTGAACATTACTTTGTATGGCCCTTCTTAAACATTATTATTTGGAAGTGATTTGAATTTGTAAACCATCTGATTTAAATTCATTCATTTAGCACTTTTGATTAGAGAAATATAATTCAATTCATCATAATATTAACTCAAATTCCATTCTTATCAATGATCTCACTTTCTTATCTAATATTTTCTATATAAATTTAAATTTAAATATGTAAGAATTACCATGATTTAAAATAGACTAAATTAATGACCAAAAAATCGAGCTGAAGCAACTAGTTCAATTGGTTGAATTGGGAATCAGTTGCTTCGGCTATTCAGTATATTCATAAAACCGAAAATTTAAAGAATTTATGAAAACTGAAAATTAACAACCAAAAACTAGTTAAACTGAGAAAAACCATTAAAATCGGAGATTTGTGATTTTTTCTTTTTTGATTTTTTTTTTCAAAAAGGAAATTGTAATTGAGTTTGAAGGTTTGGAGCAGAGTCAACCCAGCCAACTTAGTATTTGGCCAAAGAAAAGTTTTGAGGACAAGTTTAGAATGGTGAGGCTTGAGAGGGAGGAAAGAGATAGAGAGACAGGAGCTTTCAAGGACTAAGATAGAAGAAAAAGTGCAGTGACTAGATCGAGTTGGCATGTGACACCATCCTATTTGAGTAATGGATGTTTTGGTTCCATGAAGCAAGAAGATGAGGGTTTTGAAATCCTGTTTTGAAGGAAATGAGAGCTTCCCTATCTTTCTGTTCAATGGCATTCGATGTCAAAAACAACAAATAGAAAAAATAGAGAAACTGAATCAAATGCTTAAACTCCATAGCCAAAGAAAAAAAGTAGAAAACTTCCCATCAAAAGAACAATATTTACACATGTTATAATGGATAACACTAATAAAGATTTCAATAATCAAAGTTGAATAACACTAATAAAAACTTCAATAAACCAATGTTATTTTAATATTTTGTTTTATTTAATTTGAGATTAAAATTACTTTAATCTAAAATAAAAAATTTGACCGATTCAATTTATAATTTAATTTTTTTTAAACATTAGACTAAACAATCTTCTTATCTATTTTTTTAAGGTAAGAGATCAGGAATCATTAATGAAAAGAAAAGAACGTTGGCTTAATGCTCTGGTTTGGGCACTGAAATTTGCCCGCCCAAAACATATCTAAAGCATTGCACCACATTAAATGAAGGTTACGCCTTTACGTTAGCATTGTTCGTTATGCGCCCAAGCCTTGCTATCTCTTTCTCTTTCCCTTTCCCTTGACTTCTTTTTATTTTTTTTCTTAATTTTTTTTGTCGTTTCGCTCCCTCGCGGCCTCGCCTCTCTACACGCCAAACGTGCCTGAAGATCGAATCTTTAGTTGGTTTTTGATTTCCTTTTTGCCCTCAGCCAGTGTTCGGAGAAATGTCTGAACCATGGCCACCTTCAGTTTGTCAAGCCATACTTTTGCCTCGCCACGTTCCTTTTTATAACATTTTAGTTTTTGGGTTTTCTTGTCTCGTATCTGCCGGGTTAACCCAGGGAAGAAAGGGAATTTGGTGTGTCTGAAGTTGAATCTTTTTCGTGGTTTGGAGCTTGGAAAAGAGAATAAAAGGGTTTCTTGGTGGTCTTGTTGGTGCAAGAAAAGGTGGGGCAACAACGGGAATTTGGCGTTGGAAGCAGAGATATTGGATTTCATGAGAACCAGCTAGAAACCTGAGGTTTTTCCAAGCAAGTAGGAGTTGGTTAATGCTGGGATGATGGATCTGGTTGAGGGGATTTGGGGACATGGAGGGTGGCTTGCTATGGGCTGGGACTTGGATGATGATAAAGATAATGGATTTCAAGAAAAAAGGTTTCCAGAAGATGATGTCAAGGATTACGACTTTATGGTGAAGGAGAAGGATTGGGATAACGAGACTTTTCAAGAAAGGGCTCAAAATGAAGTTAAAAGTAGCGGACTTCTTCCTTGGCCGTTAATTCTTCTTGCTTGTCTGATAGATCACTGTGAGATTTTTAATTCTTGTGCTTTCACTTGCTTAATTTATTCTTTTTTTGTGGAAAAAAATTAGTTCTTGCACTTGTTATTTGAATGCCTTGTTAACTTTTGTTCTTTGTAGTTTTATTTTTCTCGTTTTTGAAAATAGTTAAAAATGTTTACTCTTTCATACTTGTGGAAAAGGTAATTTGCTTGTGAGATGTTTTGAACGAGTTATAATTTTAAAAGAAACAATCTGGTGGAATTTTTTTTCTTTGTATTTATATTTTTTTCATGTTTGGGATAAACAATTGCTGTTTGCTAAGTTAAGTGTGAATGCTTCAAATAAGTTTATACTTGGCTTGTGAACTGATTAATCTTCTTGAAATTAAAAAGAAGAAAGTTGGAATCTTTTGAGTTTTGGATCCTGGGAAGGTTTTTGACCTAAATTATCTCTGTTCAGAGAAGTAGCAGCTGAGGAGGACTGTGGGATTGAGGGTGTATTGAGTCCTTTAGAGAAAGAAAGGAATATGAATTTTGGGTGTGGTTTCCCAGAGAAAGGTGATAGCACTTTTTCCCAAGTTAATGATTGAAAAGGAGAGTCTCTTGTTCAGGCCTCAATGGATGTGGTATGTTAGTTTTGTTAATTTTGAACATTCTGTTTTATGTTTAGCTCATATTAGTTGCGTATTTATGTTATATGTTAGGTTTTGAAAGTATACATGTATGAAATTCTGTTTGCACCATTGTTTTCAATGCTAAAGATATCTAGTTTACTGTTTTAACATAATTTATGTCTCCCAGACTATCATCTTTCTCTCTTCCATTTTATACTTGATTCTATGTGCTTTGGTTTGTTCATCAACCTTTTGGTGTGGAATTTGTCATAATCATAACTTTATTATTATTATTATTATTATTATTATTATTTTGTAAAAGATAGTTGGTGGTCTTGGTAGAGGAAAACTTGTATTGTTATGCAATAATACAGGTCTATTCAATGATAACAGGGTCATGTTTAGTCAGAACCAGTCTCTTTCAGGCATTGATGGTTTAAGAAATCCAACATAGAAAGAGTGGAGCCTTCAGAGAGCAGGGTTTTCAGGCAAGGAATTTGAAGGTAGCCCATCTATTAGTTTCGAGTATTTCATATTTGTGAATTTTGGATTTGATAGATTTCTATTTGTACTGTTAGATTTATTAGCTTTGAGTTAATCTCGATTTTGGTATGACAATAACCTATGCTAAATTAACCTATACTCAATTGTTTCCAACTTAATATTTTCCTTCAAATTGAAAAATATTTTTGAAAAACATTAAGTTAATTTATACCTCTCATTTTCTCAAAAATATATGTTCCAAATGTATATTTATACTTAAGAATATTTTTGAGATATGTTTAAGTCAAATTCAAGCCAAGAAAAATTGTTTTACAAAGGATTTTCAATTGATGTATCGATACAATGCATCAAAGTATCGATGCTAAGCTTAAAATCCTTAAATGTTTCAATACACATCATCATGTATCCATACAATATAGTGAGTATTGATACTCACCCTATAGGTATTGATACATTGCTTGGCAGTAGCTAAGGTTTGGCTGAAACCCTCGAATGTATCGATACAACATGATGAGTATCGATTCCTAGTCTTGATGTATCGATACAAAAACTTGTAACAGTTATATTTTTAAATTAATGTATCTATACTTTTGATATTGTATCAACAATGCGGGTTTGAATGAAAACAAGCATTTATAAAGGCTACAATGGCTTTCCACCAACCTCATTAATGTCGATAAATCAATTTCAAACTATAAATAGAAGTTTCCAACAACTGATGAAGTATGAGATACTAAGATTAATCAAGCATTGAACATTAAATGCTCAAAATCTTCAAATACTTCATTCTTCTTGTATTCAGTTTGAACTCCTTTAAGTTATTTATATCTCACTCATTTTGTACTCAAATTCTAGTAAACATCCACCTACTAAAGGTTCTAATTGTTTGCAAACACTTAACTTATATCACAAAAGGGTTCTGTGAAATTGACTAAAAACACTTAAGAATTTAGGGTAAAATTCCTAAGGAGATTGAAAGGTTCTATCTAATTCTCAAAAAATAAAGTTGTAAGGTTATACCTTAGCCTCAAAGTCAACAATCTCCTTATTGAATTATGGGAATCACCTTGGTAAGGAGGTGCCAAGAAGAGAGGACGTAGGCTCTGAGTTCAATGACCAAACCTTTATATATTGATTGTTTGTTTCTTTTATGTTTAACTTCTTTTTACTTTCATTTTATTTCAATTTCCTGTAACAGGTTAATTTGTGATCAAATTTTTAAAAGAACCAATTCACCCCCTCTTGGCTCAATCATTAGTTTGAGTTAACAATTGGTATCGGAGCTTTGATTTCTATTGTAGGTTTTACAATCTTGAGAAAGGATCCTTAATAACTCAAGAATGGATAAGCAAACATAATGTTTAAAGCTTCAAAAAACTCTCAAGAGTTAAAAGAGCTAAGATAAAGTATGTTTCATGCCTATAGAGATAAATGCTAATGTTTCGAGACTTGAAGGCCATTCATCATGAGACCCCCACTTTTCAATGGTGACAAATACTCATATTGGAAGACAGGGATGAGGCTTTTCATCCAAGCCAATAACTATGAAGTATGGAAGATCATTGTTAATGGACCACTCATTCTTAAGAAGAGGGTTGGAGACATTGTTGTGCCAAAAGAAAAAGATGAATGGGATGAGCAAGATATTAAGATGACATAATTAAATGCCAAGGCAATGCACACACTATTTTGTGCTCTTGGCTCAAGTGAGTACAGTAGAGTCTCACTTTATGACAATGCCAAGCAAGTATAGGACAAGTTAGCAACCACTCATGAAGGAGCAAATCAAGTCAAGGAATCCAAAATAAAGATGCTTACACTTGACTACGAATTATTTAAAATGCAGTCGGATGAGACTATCAGAGAAATCTCGGATAGGTTCACAGACATCATCAATGGGTTAAAGGCACTTGGGAAGACTTATCCAAACAAAAAGATGGTTAAGAAGCTTATCGATAGTCTTTCCAAGTCTTGGAAAGCAAAAGTTTTTCACTCAATTTTCACACAACCCCTTTGTGATATGAATGAAGTGTTCACAAACAATTAAAACCTCTAGTAAGTGTTTGCTAGAATTTGAGTACAAAATAGATTATATACAAATAAACTTGAAAGAGTACAAATACAAGAAGAATGAAGAATTTGAAGATTTGGAGCTTTTGATATTTCATGCTCCTTCAGTTGTTAGAAACCTCTATTTATAGCTTAGAATTGATTTATAGACATTGGCCACTAATGGGGTTGGTGGAAAGCCGTTGTAGCCTTCATAAATGCTTGTTTTCATTCGGATTTGCATTGTTGTATCGATACAATATTAAGAGTATTGATACATGAATTTAAAAATGTAACTGTTTCAAGCTGTTGTATCAATACATTAAGATTGGATATCGATCTCATCATGTTGTATCAATACAAAGCTATTTGTATCGATAAATTTGGGGGTTTCAACCAAACCTTATCTACTGCCAAGCAATGTATCAATACGTACAGGGTGACTATCAATACTCACTATTTTGTATCGATACATGGTGATGTGTACCGATAAATTTAATGGTTTTAAGCTTAGTATCAATACTTTGATGCATTGTATTGATACATCAATTGAAAATCCTTTGTAAAATAATTTTTCTTAGCTTGAATTTGACTTAAATATATCTCAAAAATATTTTAAGTATAAATATACTTTTGAAACATATATTTTTGAGGAAATGGGAGATATAAATTAACTTAGTATTTTTCAAAAATATTTTTCAATTTGAAGGAAAATACTTAGTTGGAAATAATTGAGTACAAGTTAATTTAACTTAGGTTATTGTTATATCAAAACCGAGATTAATTCAAATCTAATAAAGCAAACAAAATTAATCTCTGTTTTGATATAACAACAACCTAAGCCAAATTAACTTGTACTCAATTGTTTCCAACTTAGTATTTTCCTTGAATTAAATTGAAAAATATTTTGAAAAGTACTAAGTTATTTTATACCTTTCATTTCCTTAAAAATAGTTTCAAATGCATATTTATACTTAGAATATTTTTTAGATATGTTTAAGTCAAATTCAAGCCAAGAAAAATTATTTTACAAAAGATTTTCCATTGATGTCTCGACCAAATGCATCCAAGTATCGATACTAAGCTTAAAACCCTTGAAGGTATCGATACACATCACTATATATCGATACTATATAATGAGTATCGATAATCACTATATAAGTATCGATACATTGTTTGGTAGTAGCTAAGATTTGGTTGAAACCCTCGAATGTATCGATATAAATGGCTCTGTATCGATATAATATGATAAGTAGCAATACTGAATCTTGATGTATCAATACAGCAGCTTGTAATAGTTACATTTTTAAATTCATATATCGATACTCTTGTTATTATATCGATAAAATAGCGTGGGTCTGAATGAAAACACTTATTTATGAAGGCTACAATGGCTCTCTACCAACCTCACTAATGCCCAATGTCTAAATCAATTCCAAGCTATAAATAGAGGTTTCCAATAACTGAAGAAGTATGAGATACCAAGATTAATCAAGCATTGAACATCAAAAGCTTAAAATCTTCAAATACTTCATTTTTCTTGTATTCAATTTTTATTCCTTCAAGTTTATTTGTATCTCATTCATTTTGTACTCAAATTTTGGCAAACACCCACTTACTAGAGATTCTAATTGTTTGCAAAGACTTCATTCATATCACAAAAAGGTTGTGTGAAAATTGAGTGAAAACACTTTAAGAATTTAGGATAGAATTCTTAAGGGGATTGAAAGGTTCTATCTAAGCTTTAGAAGATAGAGTTTTAAGGTTATATCTTAGCCTCAAACGTAATAATTTCATTAGTGAATTGTGGGAATCACCTTGGCAAGGATGTGCCAAGAAGAGAGGACATAGGTTCTGAGTTCAAGGACCGAACTTCTATATGTTGATTGTTTATTTCTCTTACCCTTAACTCCTTTTTTACTTTTATTTTATTTCAACTTCTTGTAAGAGGTAAATTTGTGATCAAATTTTTAAAAGAACCAATTCACTTCCCTCTTGGTTCAATCATTACTTTGAGCTAACATGTACTATTTGGTACATGCAACCACTGAAATTACTTCAATGAAATGAAATGCTCAACAAATATTTCAGGGGATGATGCACTTGAAAAGTGTCAAATGCTTCTTAAGAAAAGATTAATCACAATGAAATACATATTCAACTCGAGCACCTGAATTTAGAGTTTTTCATCTGTACTGCAATCATTGTGCTCTAATGTTGATGAGGTTTTGTCACCGTGAGGTGAGCACATTATCTCTATTCCTGTGTATGTCAGCTTAATGTGACTTCTGCTAGAAATTTTTTTTTTTTTTTTGACAAAGAAACCAAATCGAAAGCTTGTTCTTGGCCTTCTGTTTCCTTGAGAGTTACATAATTAAAGGACTGTTTGGGTTTTATTGCAATTCAGTCTCGTGATAGTATCTTTGCAAGAGAAGTAAGACCTTGCCTCATGTTGATTACTTTAGTAAATACAATGAGAAAGAATGAGGAAATAACAAAAAGAGGAAAAATCGGTGGGAGGAAAGTGTTGTAGGTGGAGGTGGGAGGTTCAACTCCTGGGTTATGTTATGAAGGAGTTTATGTTCTGAAGGAAGAAAGAGTAATCAACTCATATTTATGGCAGTTTAAGGAAGTTTATATTCTTAATCTCTTTCTGTCTGGTCATTAAATCTTGAATTTTACTTGGAGGAGTTTGTTGAAAAAGACGCAAGAAATGTATCATTATTTTGTCAACATGTTCTGATTGAAGACTTAATTGCACTTTTGGGTTAGTTAGAAACCTTTCTTGGTGTTGTCACCATACTTAACATTCACTTTATCAATTACCTTTTAATCCTGCTATCTCTGATGCAATGGTGTGTTGTAAGTTCCACTGACAATTTGCATAAGCATTTCTGATGCATGGGAGCTCCAGGAGAATTAGATTATGATTGCCCAAGAAAAAGTCTCAGTCAACACGGGCAAGGTTAGTGGCTTTAGAAGGGGAGATGATATATGGCAATAATGTAAGCATTCCTCATGTTAGTTTAAAAAGATACCTACCTTAGTTTAGTTTAAAACCATCACATCTCCACATTCCTTTAATAGAGAAGCACAAAAACTGTGGAAGAGAAATAGAAAAGGATTGATGATGCTCGTAGAGCTTTACAACTTCTTCGTACTGCTTGCATGGTGTGGCCTAACTATGCAATATTAGAGGTGCTTTTAGCAGGATGGTTCGATGGGTGGGCTACAAAGGTTTGATCCCACCTCAAACAGCTTAGTCAGAATTGATAATGACATTTTTCTTGATAAGTGCATTCATTAGTTCAAGTGTGAGTTTAGTCTTGTTGATAAAGAATTATGTGGAGTCATTTAGAATATAAAGTACTAAGACAACTACCCTATTTCTGCTTTTTGTTAGATATCTTTTGGTTTGATAGCCTTGTTTTATCAGTTATTATGTTGATAGGCATTAGGGGGAAAAGTCTGTTGTACTTTATAGAAGAAAAAGGCACTGAAGTTAGACACATGAATTAATTCACTTCTGCATAGGTGTTTGGTGAGGCAACTAAGATATTAAATAAAAGATGCAAACAAGCATTATATTATGTCAATACTTAGAATTCATTAAAGTGCAGAACGCTTCAAATATGTGCAGGGTGTCTGTAATGGTCATTGATTTTTGATAAAGCAGAACATGGCCCATTTTCCTGCACTTACTCGGTGTGCGCCCTTTTCATTGAGAGCCTTATATGGTTCACTGGGCTGTTTATCTTGAAATGAACTTGCCCATGCGTGGTTTCTGCTTCCTGCTTGGCAGGTTCAGTGCTTATCACCCTCACCTGTTTTCTCTTTTTGGCTCCTTTCCATTGTTTGAGCCATATCCTATTGCTTGTAAAAATCTCTATGTTTTAAGCATTTGCTTGTATCTTATTATCAACAGGAAGTACTGCATTCAATTTCTTACGTTCTGTTTCTCTTTTATTTATTTATTTATTTCTTTATTTATTTATTTATTTATCTTCCTTAGGGAGGAGTGGCAGTTTGTTAGTTTCACCAGGATAATGTTATATTTGACATGCACGCTATTATCTCTGAGCTTGGCATCTTCCTGTTCTTCTTTTCTTTCTTCCAGGCTTTTAGTCAAGCTAGTGTAATTGGTATTACATTCAGTTTTAGTTTATCAGTGGAGATGCCAATTATTCATCCATCAATTCTAACTTCCAAGGATTAACAATATATTTGCTGTATTAAAATCAGTTCCTTTTTAGTGTTCTATAATTTGCTAAGAATGATGATATGTTGATTTTTGGCAATAGCATTTCTACCGGTAATTGATTCTCTTCAACTAAATAATCACCTGCTTTTTGTGTCAATGATATTCAGGTAAGCGGTTTTTAGCAACTAGTAACTTTCATGTCTCTTTTGGTGAGGGGGTTTCGTTACTTCTCGCTTTATGATATGAATACTCCTTATGGTATTGCATCCATGTCACCCGAACTCTTCATTCTGACACTTGGTGTTCAATATTTATTCAGGCATGAATATGGACCTACAAATATATAAAAAAATAAGAAATCATTAAGCATATCCATTTCAAATAAATATCCCGAGTCCGGGTAACACAGTTCTGCATTTAAGCCTGTTCGTGTGATAATTAACAATTTAACATGCCTATGACTTGGGCTTCTTTATGTTTGCTAAGTGACAATTGTATCCTGCAGAGAAAGATGGAGAAGTCAAGTACTGGTGCTTTTTCCCTAAATTTGAAGTTTGTATCCAGGAAAATTTGAGGCATACTTTTTGTCAACTTTGTTATAGTTCAAAATTATTACATTTTAGTTGCTGATGGATAGATCAGCATTCAGCACTTTTACCTTAAGGTGTGGATTAAATTCATTGTCGACGGGGAATTGGAAGATTGATCCTTTGCGCCCTATTGTTAACAACAATGGATATGAGAATAACAAACTAATCATCACACAGGGAGGCCAGACTCCAAAGGCAAGCAAGTGTGGGCGTGGCAAGCCATTTCATCATGAAGACAATGTAGGAGTAATGCACCTGATTTTTTTTTTTTTAGTTTTTTCATTTGTCCTTGTTGCAAACAATACGGATGTAGGCAAAACACCTATGATCACAAGATACCCAAGTTCAGTTCGCAAAAATCTCAAATTCAACATAGGCATTGTTGATACAAGCTTGAATCGTTCGAATTATTGAGTAAGCCGAATTCAAATATCTTAATATCTAGCTCAAGTGTTTTACATGCCCAATTAAGTCTATATTTTTATAATTTTTATCAGTAATGGAAAATCTTAATTTGAGCTTGAATTTGAAGTTAAACATGAAAATTGAATTTGTTTGTATTTTTATTAAGTAAACGAGCTTAATTTAATAATTTGATTTTGTCTTAAATTGAACTTGACCTATAAAAATAAACTTAATTGAAATGCCTTATTAATGCCAACAACTATACTGCGTGAATGATAAGATGATATCATTTTGGTCATATTTGAAACAAAAAAAAATCTTGTGATTTGCGATATGTTCATAATTTTTGAATTTATTCGAAAGAGATGCGCAGGGAAGGTGTACTTAATTAGTCTTCGGTGTTTATAGATTTAAGTTCATCCTTTCTATAAGCAATGGAACCAAAGATTCTAACAACTATGCCTACTTTTATAGTGGCATTATTGAAAGGTTTCAAGCGAGACATTTGTACGCATCTACGCTGAACTCATTTCATCAAGCTGTGCATTTGTTTTCCCATATGATGGCTGCCCGAGGTGGTAAAGTGAACCTAAATCTGCTTGAAAAACCTAAACCCAAACCCGTTTAAACTTAATTCGATTAAAGAAATAAAAAAAAAAAATCCTAATCTCAAGTAGCCCCAGACCCAATTACAAGAAAAGGAAATCCTCCACCTTTGTTTGCTTTTATCATCCAGCTGAAGTTGGAATGGAAGGATTCAATCACGCCATTAACTGCTATTGTAGAAAATTAAAAAAAAAAAAATCCAATGAAAAATGAGTCTGTTGTCAAGGGCAAGTGCTTTGTGTAAGCATCAGCCTACTCACCTCTGTTGTGTATCTTATTCAGTGAAAACAGGTTTGGGTCTTCCTACATACTTGACTTCATAAAAACACAAGTAAACATTTTCCTACTCTTTATACATAAAACATTTGCCAAATGCTTATATATATTTGCTGGCAAAACTTACAAGATTTATCTCATGGTACTTTTTTTTCTTTGTTTTAAAAAACCTCAATTTTTTTATGGCATGGATTCTTGCATTTAAGATAATACGGATGGATGATTGACAAAATTTTATGGTTGCATTAGATTCAGAGCATCAGAAATGGTAAAGTTCACACAAGAATAATGGAGAACACTTCTAAGTCTGCCAATTCTCAGGCTTTTGGAGCTAAACTAATGCTAGCAATATTGTAATACCTTAAGTGGATTTCATATGAACATGGCACGGGCTTACAGCATATCATAACAATTGTGTTTTATATGTTACAAAAAATCAACCTCACCATCGATAGACTATGCCTGAAAGTTCCACATACTCTGGACACTTAGTTTTGGCGTCTGCAAGCCCTCTGCTAGATTGAAAGATGCTGAAACCTAGGAGGACAAAAATTTGGAGCCTTAATCAGTTGCATGAAAACAAATCATTAATCTAATTAAACAACTTGAGTAATTCATCATACAATTTCATGAAGGAAAATAAAAATTATCTGGCAGTAGGTGCAAAGGATTGAAGTTAACAATGCTATCAACAACTTGAAAAGTTTTCTAAAGCATTAGAAAACTCCAATATATTTGGATTTTGCTCAACAGTATAGCATAGTATATTGTTAAATCAACTAAGTTTACTTGGTACTGCAGAACGATAATTTTATGGACATAAAAGTTAGGGAATGTGTTAGTCAACTTAGCTAGTAAAGTCCTTCGGTGAATATGCTAGAGAATTAAAGATTGAATCCCCATTTCACCAAGAAAAGAGAAAAGCTATTTGAGTCGGTCCTCAATCCTCACTCAGCACTAACACACAGAAATTTTGGAAGAATCATTTCATAACACATGAATGGGCAGCTAGTATGCCCTGTAACCTACCAAACGCACCAGTTACAGAAAGATCAGCCATCCCCTTTAGCTGCTAGTGGCAGAACACAAGAATGTGTCGCAGCACTAAGTCTGGTCAATTTCGAAATGAAAACAACAATGCAAGCAAAAAAAGCCCATATCATTTTCGTTATCATATGTAAAACAAAAAAAAAAAAAAAATAGACTGAGGTTTAAGCAAATCTTTGGGCAAATAATTAGAAAAAATAATTTGAAAAGTCAAATTTGTGAAAAGGTCATGACAGTGTGTTTTATAATAAACCCGTTTATGTTTCTTATGCTATATCTCAAAGATGAAGACAGAAGAACCTAAGGCTTAGTTCAGTTAGTTTATAGCTTCTGCTACAGCCTCCATTGTACGAAAAAAAAAGGGGCAGAAAAGGTCGGGCATACTGATATAGATGCAGGCTATAAACAATGTAGATTACAGTTAATTACACATTGCAGAAGCAAGTTGATAAGTATACCATTATGGTATGCATGCTTCTTGCCCTTGCTAGAAAAGTTAGCTACTCTTGAGCGATTTTGAAGACATTGAACATCATCAACTTCCTCCGTAACATACGCCTTAGCCAATTTTGAGTCAAAATATCTTTAGAATGATATATTGTCTACAAGCAAAGAGAACTTGGCACATATCTAAAACGCACACACTACATTCCAACCTAGGAGGTGAATTAATCTTATCAGCTGTGAAAGCGTGAAGATCAAAATAGAAATGATAAACCGAAGTTTAAACTCAAAACCAAAAACCAATGATGTACCTTAATCCTTCCATCTTCATTGATCAATGAGCTAGACGACCACTCCACACCCAAAACCTGGCTCGATGTCTGATAGGTAGCTTTGATTAGATCACCACCTAGAACTCTCCTGGACACGGCTAAGTCCCAAGATTTCTTCGCCAAATCATAGCAGGGCTCAAAGGTTGTCAACCCTCTATGTACGTAACTGTACTTCAACTTGCAGTTAACAGAACCGAGCTCATGGCTTGCCGAGAACTTGTTGGCTCTATCTAACAACAGGCTCCCGTCCAGTACCGTCCGATTTTCATTCCTCACGTGGGTGTATGTCCAATTTACCTGTTTGCCCTCCACCTTAAACGTGTTCATGAACTGAAACTGGATATCCTGAATAGACAAACCAAGGCAAATGAAGCAACATTATTTTACAAACAATCTCGACACACAAACAGACTGCATATATATATATATATATATATTTTGGGAAAAACATTTTGGTCACATAGATTGCAATTTTCTGGGGAAACTGAAAGGAAGTTAGCACCTTTTTGGGGATGTCAAAATCTATGATGAAAGAACCAGGCTTCTCAACGGAGAGTAAGAGGTCATCAAGGTTTAAGGTGGACCCATCTGTGAAGTTGTTGTCTGATAGGGAAGCTCGGAGCTTAAGCTCTCCTCGATTGGCTGCCAGCGTTGCAGACAAGCCTTTCTTGTTGCCGTTGGTTCCTCCTATTAATGACACTGCAGCATTCATGTTCTTTTCTTGGACCCGAGGCCTAAGGGTTTTGAAGAGGTGGCGTTTGTACGTTTAGTGGTCTTTGAATGGTTGAATCCTTTCCACCAACACCTGCCTGCAAATTACAAAGCTGCCATGTGAAGGAATGAAGCATTCTCTGGCTATTTACCTTTTAGGCAAATTTGCAATTGCCGGGCCTGGCCTGGCTTTTGGAGTGAATTTGGTTGGTTTGGGTTACTAACTCTGGTTTACATGAGATTGTACCAAGGGAAAGGAAATCCAAGCACTGTATCGGCAGACAAATTATTATAGTTTTTGGTTTATCATATATATTTCTATTTTTTTTCATATACAACTTATTTTTAAGTTTTTTAATAATATATTATATATAAATACATATACTTTTATTAAATGCACCTATATGTTTATATGTATAAATTTTTAAAATTATAAATATATAATATCCAAAACTTTTAAACATTAAATAAATAGATTAAATGTAAAATATTAGAAAATATAATAATAACAATAATAATAGTAATAATTAATCAAGTTGATAACCTAATTTAAAGAACATATTTTTATTTTTGAATGAAATTATACAAAAATGATTATGAAAGAAAACAACATTAGAAATTAATTAAAGGGATCAAATAAGTAAAAAGATTTAAAAGAAAAAAATTGATATCTTATGCCAATCAATATGAGGTGATATATGTTGATACAATCAAATACGGAAAGATACAATCAGTATGAATCAATACAAAAATCGAAATGATACAATAATGATTTTCCTCTTCCCTCTTTGGAATGCTTCCACAAAAATTTGCTCCCATTGATATTTGTAAAGTAGGCAAATTAGGAAGGGGAACAGAGTGTCCTAATGGCATATGTAAATCCACTCCCACAGTAAACTCTAACTATGGTATCTTTGCGTTGAACTTCATGACCTAAGCTAACTGTTTGAGGGCTGCTTCGATCGCATGTAGTCCCAAGACCAAGCTGGCCGTGTTCACCCCAACCCCATGTCTTAATCGCTCCTTCCTCTGCCGTAATAATGCATATCAGTAAACAATATGATTAGGCACAAAACGAATAATGATTAATACTTTGCCTGTTACAACAGCAGAGTGCTCCGCTCCAGCTGCAATTTGCACAATTTTCATCCCATCAAGACCTGGGACTCTCTCCAAAACAGCTGCTGCTACATCAGCCAAAACAGAAACGTTTGCATTTAAACTGAGCGAGGTAAAGTTGCCAAACCTATAAGAAAACTTCAAAAGAGAATGCACACATATATATATTCTTGTTTTTTTTTCTTGGGGGGGAGGGGGGGGGGATACAATTCCCTTCCAATTCTGATAGTTAAGAAACTCATAATTATAACTTCTACGATGTGCATCTTTAATGCATATTACATAAACATCAATCCTAATGCTTCTACTGTACTATACTTTCTCTAAGTTCTTCATGTCTTAGTTTTCCAAATGGATTACCTGACATATTCTTTGAGAGAGTTGTTTTCTCAGGATTGCTTAGAACTCCATGATGGCTACCACCAAGCATAAAAACTTCTCCATCATCTTTGCAAAATGAAAAGTGAAAATAATGTCATTAACATGGGGTTTGAAAATTCACCTAGGAATTTTCATTTTTTCTTTTTTTCTTGGCAGGGAGTTAGGGTAGGAGAAGTTAATATTAAGTCAAGAGGTGATAGCTCAAGTCAAAAGGCAAACAAACTACTAGTCTATAAAGGATTAACAAGTCTGCACGTGTACCAGATAATAATAGAGCATGATTCCAACCAAGTGCAACTTTAGAAAACTGCGATGACGAATGTATATGTTGAGGGCTGAGAAAATCAGATGTGGAACCAAACCCTCTTCCCCACATGTACAATTGTCCATCAGCTGGTGTAACAGAGGAGACACAACAAGGATGAGAATTACTTGGTAGTTTAAATTAAATTGGCAACCTGTGACTGGAGTTAAATTTCATTTATTCACTGTTCATGGGGTTTGGCATGCCAACTGAAAGGGTAGTACTTGTAATCCACCATGTTTTATGCTACAAATATTTAGCTAATTTGGGTGTGCTCACCAGATAATGCTGCACTATGATCTCCATTAGCACGGATGGCAATGATTTGAACATCATCAAATCCACAGGTAATCTGTGGAGTATTGACAGACTTGATTCTATCTATTGAAATGCCCAATTGACCACGCTTTCCAGATCCAAATCCATAAAGTTGATTTCCTGAACTATCTGCAGAGATGAAATTTGGTTGATGAAGACTAAAGTAAATAAGAATGATTAAGCTGGAGCTTCCAACTGGTACTCAACTAGTCTTCTTTCTTATACACCAAGCATCCAAGAGATAAAAAGATTCCTCGATGTTTAGAATTCTCAGAAATTCCAAGTCATCACAAGGGTCGCAGAATGTATCCAACAAAGCTTCATTATAGATCATCAATTTACAAAAAGGTTCAATTTAAAGCACTAACTTGAGCTTCATAACTCTGGTCTACCTCTTTTTAAGTCTATGTGTGCCTTGTATGTACAACAAACAGAGTTTCCCTTAGAAAGTTGTAAGAAAAAAAAAATACAACTTCACTGTTCATCTTTCAACACTTAGTCCCATAGAGTTTCGAGCAGGTTGAGTTAAACTTACATAAATTATCAGAGATATAAACTCAAAAACATATGCAAAAAAGATTAAGACAAAATAAATATTTCATATGGAAAAATAAATTCTTCATGTTGATTTCAAGACTACTAGCAGCGCAACTAAATCATTATACATTTACCTTTCAATAGGACAAGTGAATGGCGCATGCCACATGCTATCTGTTCAACACGCTTATTAACAAAAAATGATACTTTAACAGGAGAGCAATGTGACCTGTAATCACCATGCCCGAGCTGGCCAAACGAACCATCTCCACAAGTGAAAACACACCCTTCATCTGAAAAATAATTAGACAACTAGTTCAGTAGCATGCTCAATTAAATAAATGTTGCCACATGAAATTCATAATCTCCAACAAGCATAATCATAATTAGTGGTAAGAAGTTGAGGAAGTTCATAATCAACTGCATAAATTACAATGGAAAACTGAGCAATCACCATCAATTTAACAACATTTGGTAACATTTTGATATCTTAGCTGTATAGGTATAGGCAAATATTTACTAGCGGTGTAGCAGTTTCATATATATATATATATATATATATATGACGAACCTGAAACAAATCCAGAGTGGCTCCATCCAGCTGAAACTTGAGTAATGAAGTAACTATCCAAAGCCATCACAGGCTTCGGAGTTAACAAGCTATTAACCATCTCTCCATGGCCTAACTGACCAGAGTTACCCCTTCCCCAAGTCAGTACTTTCCCACCTGCAAATTTTATTAAACAAAATTTTGCACAAACAACATAATTGATTCCCTAAGAAATCGACCAAGAGGGAAAAAAAAAAAAAAAAAGCAAAGGGGAAGGTGGTAAGGACGGTACCAGAAGTCAAGGCAACAACGTGAGCGCCGCCACAGGAGAGCATTGAGACTGGGCCAGCGGAAGAGAGAGAAGGGAGGTTGAGGAGTTGAGGGAGGTGCTCGTCTTGGAGCCTGACAGTGCCTAGCTGTCCATCCGTGCCTGCTCCCCAGCTCCACAGTTGTTCTTCTTCTTTCTCTCTTTGTTTTTCATTATCCTTCTCATGTTTTTGTTCGATCATTGCTTCTTTGTTCTTCTTATTTCCTTCCGTAGCCATCGCCACGGCCATTGTCCTCTGTTTTCTAGTTTCTTCAAAGAGCCTAGGCCGCCTCTGCCAATGAACCTTCCTTTGCAGGTCACGTCGGAATCCATTCACCCAGTTGAAACGACGTCGTTTCCTAACAAACTTTATAACACTGCCAATAGCAGTGTTTAACCTTCAAAGTTCCATGTAACCAATTTGATCCATCACCATATCTACCATCGAATGGAATGGTGAAAATTTCTTCAAGCGAAAAACATAGATTAAAAAAATTCTAAAGTCTCAGCTCTCAATTGTTTTCCCGATTTATTCTCTCAATTTAACGGCTTGCTTTTCATCATAGAAAATGGAAAGACCTTTTTGTTTTTCCGCTACAGCCAACGCTAAAAGTTTCATCTACATTCATGTATCTAAATACCTATATAGATAATACAAAATGGGTTAATCAATAGAAAATATTTATAATTTATGCTATTATAATAATTAATTATTAATAATGAATTTTTACTTTTGTGCAGTGTGGTCGATATGGTATTGACTACTTTGCTTTTATAAGAAAACTTTAAAAGAATCATAAAATTAATCAATAAACGAAAATAACTTATTATCTTTATTATAATAAATAATTATTAGTAAGTAAAAAGAATAATTATTGTGGCCATTTGCGTTTTAGCCAATCTTATTGTTGAAGTGTGTAGACACCTAAATTCGTCCGGGCTATCTATCCCTGAAAGTCTCAAATATCCAAAGATGAAAGTGTAATGGCTACTCTGATGGAGGTTAAATTCCACCAGAGGGGTTTCACGTTTTTGTAATTTTAATCAGTCATATGTAAATAACTATATATGCACATGATTGAAAAATTTATTTTTCGAGTATAAATGACAAATCCGCAAAGGAAAAATTTTTGTTTTTGAACAAGTTCTTAACAAATTTTGGAAATTACCTCTGCGAATGATCTCACGGTTAATTTTATTATTTTTAGAAATTTTTTGAGATTTTTTTGAAAAAACTCGAGAAATTGGTGGTCAGATTTTTTTACCGACACCGGCATGGTTTTATGCTAATTCTCACCCCAAAAAATCATAAATATTCAAGAAAAAATATGTGTTAGCATTTTTTACTACAAAGTATCAAATTGTAAATTTTATAAATTAATTTAAAATTTTGTAGTCTTACGAGTATCGTGCTCGTAAATTTTACTTTTGGTTCTTGTTGATTTATTTTTAGAAATTTTACAACTTCATTTTCTTCATTTTGAAAATTAATGTTAAATAATATGTGGTCTTAAATTTGTTTTACTTCAGTGTCAACGAAATTATGTAATTTTTCTCGATATTGAAATATAAATTTTTCTTTGTTCATAAAATTTTTGGTGGAATCCTCTCGAGTTTCAAACATAAAAATTCATCCAATATTATTGTTTGATTCACATTAAATTATTTTTGAAAATTTCATTTATTTTCATGAGTTTTGAATTTTTTTCTTGAAATTTCCCTGTTTCCAAAATACGGAGTTTTCTATTCCGTAAAAATTTTTAGGATGATTTTTCTTGGTCTATAATTTTTAAAATTCATTAAATATTATTATTTGATTCACCTTAATTCAGTTTTCAAAATTGCATTCATTTTCATGAGTTTTAAATTTTTTTTTGAAATTTCCCTGTTTTTGAAATACGAAGTTTTTTCTCCGTAAATGTTTCTGGGGTGATTTTTCTTGGTTTATAATTTTTAAAACTCATAAAATATTATTATTTGATCCACATTAATTCAGTTTTAAAAAATTCATTCATTTTCATTCATTTTGATTTTTCTCTTGAAATTCTCCTGTTTCCAAAATACGGAGTTTTCTATTCCGTAAATGTTTTCGAGATGATTTTTCTTGGTCTATAATTTTTAAAATTTATTAAATATTATTATTTGATTCACCTTAATTCAGTTTTAAATTTTTTCTTGAAATTCTCCTATTTTTGAAATACGAAGTTTTTACTCCGTAAATGTTTTCGGGGTGATTTTTCTTGGTTTATGATTTTTAAAACTCATAAAATATTATTATTTGATCCACATTAATTCAGTTTTCAAAAATTCATTCATTTTCATGAGTTTTAATTTTTTTTCTTGAAATCTCTCTGTTTTTAAAATACGGAGTTTTCTACTCCGTAAATGTTTTTGGGGTGATTTTTCTTAGTTTATGATTTTTAAAACTCATAAAATATTATTATTTGATCCACATTAATTCAGTTTTTAAAAATTCATTCATTTTCATGAGTTTTGATTTTTTTCTTAAAATCTCCCTGTTTCTGAAATACGGAGTTTTCTACTCCGTAAATGTTTTCGTGGTGATTTTTCTTGGTTTATGATTTTTAAATTCATCAAATATTATTATTTGATTCAACTTAATTTAGTTCTCAAAAATTCATTCATATCCATGACTTTTGATTTTTTTCCTTGAAATTCTCCCGTTTCCAAAAAATCGAATTTTCTATTCCATAAATGTTTTCGGATGAATTTTCTTCGGCTTAAAATTTTTAAAATTCATCTAATATTGTCATTTAACTCCCATTAAAACAATTTTGCAAATTTTAATTTTTTTCACGGGTTTTGAATTTTTTTCATACATGTCAATTTTCTTATACTAAGGCATTTCTCTTAAAATATTATGAATTTTTTACTTCCAATCAGGATCTTTTGCAACATTTCATTTCTAAAATTTTTTCTATGATCAATTAACATTAATGCAAATTTTATTTTGATTTTTGGAAATTTTATTTCATTTCAAGATTGCTGCCCCTTCCTCTATAAAATGAGGATTTTTTTTTTCATATGGAAGGTTTTTTTGGGCTAGAGAAAAAAAAAAGAAAAAGAGAGCTTGGAACCAAAAAAACACTTAGTTTTTCAAGTTTTTCCTGAAGGTATCACACTTGTCTTTTCTCTTCTTCATTTTGATTCATTTTCATCCTCATTCTTAAGCCCAAATCATGTTAAGGCTCATGGATTCTCATCCATGTTGAAAGGCTAAACATGGTGGCTTTAAATTTTTTTTGGTATTTTTAGTTTTTTTTTAGTTAAATCTTGAATATATGTATACTATTATTCTTGTTATTATGATTATGATTTTGTTGTATTTATGTTCATGTTTCTTTCATGTTATTGTGATGTTGAT
>JBBYHL010000017.1:3044225-3059650 GCA_038381835.1 Adansonia madagascariensis | reverse complement strand
CCATTCAAGCCTGAGTAAGAAAATTTAAAAAATTTTTTAGTCATGTTCTAGCTCACGAACATCAATCTTTTATGGTAAAGAATGTATTTAAACTTAAATTAAAGTTTAGGGACTTTTTAGGTATAATTTAATAATTAAAAATTTATTTAGATACAAATTAAAAATTAAATTTTTTTTTTTTGGATTTTATAAAAGTATTAGGATTTATCTAAATTAAGTGTTAAAGTTTAGGGGCTTTTTTTTTTATTATTTTAGCTTATCTTTTATTATTTAAATACGTAGAGTATGCAATTTGAATTTTTTTTTTTTTTAAAAAAAGTTAGACACAATTGAAAATCATAATAAAAATGATTTATAATTAGCTAGAATTGATTATATTCATTTTGTGAGTGTTTAAAAAATAATATTAAATAAATTTTTTTATTAGTATAGGTAATTTTCTTGTAAGGGTTATGGATATTTTTATAAAAGTGAGTAGTTTTTTAATTTTAAAAAAATTATAAAAAAATTTAAAATATCAAAATACTTTGATATTATATTTATTTTTATTAATTTTAATTATATTATGGGAAATTTTGATAAAAGGAATAACTGAGTTAACTCGTGATTTCAATCTCAATCACTTTTTTTATATTAGTAAAAATATACTATTTTTATTTTTATTAAATTTAAAAAATAATAATATTAATTCATACTATTTATATTAATTATAAAAGATTTGACTTAGTTTGACACTAAATTTACAAAAATAACAAATTTAAATTATAATATAAATTGTAATAAAAAAAACTATTTATAGATTTTAAATTGTAAAAGAATTATTACATATATGACGCCATTATATAACTTTCTCCATTGCATATATGACAACATATATTTTTAAAAATATATATTTTTTATTTTTCATCTACATTGTGAGTTTATATTCAACATATATATGTATATAAGTGATTGATTAATTTCTTTTATCATCACCCAATGAGTATATTAATTTAAATAAATAAAAATAATTTTTTAAAAATAATATTTTAATTAATTAAACTATGTTTTACAAAAACCTTCTATTTCATGTTTGTGTGTATTTGTAGGAAGAGGGAAACGAAGTGTTTGAGATAATAATGAAAATGAATTTTTGGGATTACGTTATTGTCGGCCAAACCCGTCCTTGAAATTGATGGCCATTATTGCACCCAAACGCTAATACAGCGTGTTTTTGTGTGCAGGGTTTTTTTCCCCTCTTTTTTTTTTTTAGAATTTAGATTTAAGGGAAAAAATAAATTAAGGGAAAAAAAGTTGGAAATTGAGACGAATTTAATAGAATTTAAAGTTTATATTTTGAGATGAATCGGATTAAAAAAATATATTATTTATAATTATTATAATGTAATTAATTAATTATAATTTTAAATAGTATAAGGCATACAAAAATATTATATAAAATTAATATTTTTAAATAAAAAAATATTGACCAGTGCAATAGTGTTTAGCATTGTATAAGGTAATATTTACAAAAAGAAAATCTATTTAATGAATTATTGTTTTAATTTAGTAAAAGTATTCTATTAAATGCAAAAAGATTTCTTTAATTAGTAATTAAATAATCTTTAATAAATGCTTTTAAATTATAATAAACCATTTTAAATGATAAGCTTTATATAATTATATGTTATAATTTAATAATTATAAGATTAATAAATTTTTTTTTAATATTATACAAAAATTTAATTCAAATTTAAGCTAATTCAACCTATAAATACATGTGATTAAGATGTAAGGGCAAATGGGAAGATCATGGGACCAATGATGATGGTGGAATACACCTCATTACTACTTCAAATGGGGTAATGATAGCTAATCTTTGAAATGTAAATCTAATCAACAACTGCTACAAAAGTAAGTGAACACAAATAATGTGACCACTCTAACCACATTCATTTGGTCCCTCTTTTTTTTCTATTAATTTTTAATTTTATTTATATATATATAAATAATTATCATAATAAAAATTCAAAAATAAGTTTAAGAAATTATTACATGTATGTAAGAATACCAATTGAGTATGGGGCCGCTACAACATTTTCCATTCTCATCTCCAATTTTTGTAGAATCTTTGCTTTTTGGAGAAAAGTTTACACTCATCTCCATCATCGTGGGATCTAATAGGTATGGAAAATTCCCTTTACCTATGGTTTATTTAAAAAATACTTAAAATTGAGAGAGCTTCGAGGTGGTAAAGAAAAATTTGAATCGAGTTAGGATTGAATCGATTTAATTAAAAATTTAAGATCAATTTGATTCAATATTATATATAAAATTAATTGATATTTAAACCGGCTTAAAATCAATTCAATTATAAAACTGTTAAAAAAAAAAACTAAGAGAAGACCATTTTTTATTTTTTTCAAAAAGTTTTTTTTTTTTTGTAATTACAAGGTTTAATCCTGTAACCTCTTAAAATCATATTAAAAACCATATAATTCAACTAAAATATATGTTCTTATTAATTAATTATTTAACTTTTTTTTTACATTTAAAATTATTGCAATTCAAATTAACAAGTTTAATCAATCCAGCCAGTTAACTAGTGAAACCAATAACCAAATGTCACAAACTTTGGATCCAATTAGGTAAGGGCCAAGATCCTGCCAGCCACCCTTACATTCTACCTTGCATAGCTATACTCAACATTTTTTTTTTTAGTACTTCAAATAGCTTGAAGTTGCCCATCCTACAATCTTTCTATATATATATATATATATATATAGATAAAATTTTAAATTTATGAAATCAATTAAAAAAGATCTAAAAGTTAGAGACTAGCATGTGAATATGTTTTATAATAATATCTTAAATAGAAGTGTATATAAATGCAAATTAATACAATACCATATATAAATAAATTTATTTATTTAGTAGCTTCTATATTTATTCATATAATTTATATATTATATATATATATTAGAATATAATTCTTTGATATATCAAAAAAATGTATCAAACTTTTTTTCTTCCATCCTTCGGTTTCAGTAATCCTAAAAGTCGTATTCACTTTTATAATAAAGTGTTCACTTTCGTGATGAAATGTTGGACACACATTATGTGCCATTTACTTTCAAAGTTCAGACACAAGTATGGTAGCCATTATTAAAGAGTCTGTATAACAAAGCAGTACATATTGATATGATATTCTTACATATTTCATGACAAATTCTGACTTTCTTAAGAAAGAAAATAGGAAATAATAATAGAAATTATTGAATTCTTGAAAGAGGGAAGTGGGAGCTTGGAAATGAGACATTTACATGGAAGAAATATGATTTGTTCAAGGTTATAGCTGGTTATTTTTTTTTTCCTATTTTTAGATTGTAAAAAGCAGCTTGCTTCACCACCTTAGCTGCCAGTGCAGATAATGTTATTGTCATTTAAGTAAAAAAATTATGTTGTTATTAATTTATGCATTTGTATTGATGCCCGCTGCAATGTGCTGGCACCTTTTGCTAGTATTATATAAAATATGAATTTACGGTTTAGTTAGTCTAATTAGTTCATATAATCAATTTTAAAATATGGTATTCTATAAATAAGTCCTATTTAGTTTTGTTTTGTTTTTTTTTTTTTTTAATTTATCTAATTAAGTGAAAATGGGACCAAACATGTTTTATCTTTGCTTTTTTTTTTTTTTTCAACTTATCTAGTTTTAACAAGTAAAAATGGAGCCAAACGGATTTTATCCGGCTTTAAAAACTTATAAGTAATGAAGAAAATGAAAAAAATAAAAAAAAAAAAGGAAAAACTTTCTCTTATTTTATTTTAAAACATGCTAATTTTAGCAAAGACTTTATATATATATATATATATTTCAAATATTTACCCAAAAAGCATGTTTATCTTTCAAAATTCTCCTAGAAAAGATTTATACCCAAGTGAAAAAGCAAAGTTATGCATGCCAACAATCCCATGGACATAATTGATTATTGTTAAGAGTTAAATTATTAAATAGTTTTTATTTTATTTTTTAAGTTCTTACATTTTATAAAAGCTTTATTTCAATTTATAAGTTTAAAAAAATTAATCAAATAAATACTTAGATTTTGATGAATCTCGACGTTTGCAAACTTTTTCTAATCCTAAATGACCTTTTTAAAATATATATATATATATATATATATATATATATATAACAAGTTAATTATTGAAAAAATAAATTAAACCTCTCTAGGATGAAAAGAAAAGGGAGGGGCATTTTCCTGCAAGCTATCAAAGGAACAGATTTGCATCACTGGAAACTATAGTGTTGCAATTTCAGGACCTTGGACTGATCTGATCGCAAGTTGCATGCCTGTATTGATCGAGTTCTTTCTCGAGCGTCTCAATTATCTGATCCTTTCGACCAATGGTCTCCGAAAGCCTTGAATTCTCTTCTCGGAGTGCCTCGAACTGGCAAACTATCGCTTCTATCTGTGCTTCAATGGCCTCATCACTCAACTCCAATGCACTTTCTACCACCCTCACAACCCGCCATAAACTCACAATTGCAAGCAACCCTCCTCCTTTCCTTTGCAAAAATGCTTCCATAACTAATGCCCCAACAACAACTACGCCATCAATAACATAGCCTGGCCTCCTGAAGAAGGCACCGCCGCCAAGCCCCACCGCTAAAGCCACCGACTTAGCAGAAAGCAACGCCAGGATCGAAATTCCAACCCAATGGTACCAGGCTTTCTCTGTGCTATTATTACTGCTACTACTTTCCTTGGGTGAACAGGAAACTAAAGTTGAGGATAGTTCAAGAATGGTGAGGATTAGGTCTAAAAGAAGCAATGATATTGCAAGTATCCGAAGTTGGGTCGAATCAAGGAATTTGACCAAGTGATTCCTCCAGGGTGCTTTGCTTGATAATGATGATGATAACTCTTGTTCTGATCCTGGGTTGAAAAACTGTCGCCATCTCTGTCTTTTGTTCCAGCTTTTGATCAGATTTTGTACTGATATTTCGAAAGATTCAATGGAGATAGATTGATGAGAGGGGCCATCGGTGGTATTAATTGGGCTCATTTTTCGGAATTTAAGTGTTGGAAATGAATACATAATAAGATCGACAATTATATAATTTGGTGGAAAACAAATGAAGATTGAAGCTTGGATTATTTCAGAGGCACGTGAAATGCAAGTTAAGCTTTTGAAAGAATTATTGCATGTTGCTTTGGGGTCACGTTGATAGTCACTTATGCTATTATACATATTTTGTCATTGAAGTTAAAGCTTCAAGTAAAATCCGACTGCCAAACCGCCAAAATTATGGCGGCTGCTATACTTTTCCACCAAACACCACCGCCTGCGCCTCGTCGTGACACCATCGAAAGCCCAAATGGCATCCAAAATCTCAATAAGGAGATGCATCGGCAAGCATTATAAAGCTACACTTTCTAATTAAGCATTGAACGTACACTATCAAGTACCAACCAATCCAATTCTTTGCATTGCATACTATGTTACACTCACTTTTTATTTATTTTTAAAGTATTCGTATTTGTATATTACATGGATTCTTCAATATCTCTAAAGTATCTGTGTCCGACGCCTATATCTAACATATTCTGATTTGGGTATATGGGTACAATCTTTCAAATATGTGAAAAAATGTAAAAAAATTAAACATACTCCCATCAGATACATACTCGTACCCAATACTTACCTCAAGTCTAAGGAACATAGATTGCATATGCCACTTTGAATTTATATGCCTACTGAGATTGCTTGTTCTAAGATCACTTGTTAAGATTATTAGAACATATTTTTAACTCTTCATGAATACTTACTAAATTTTTATTGCACCAGCGAATGTCCTAAGATCGCTTGCTAAAATTATTAGAACACATTTTTAATTATTTACAAAGATTTTAAATTATATATTAATGAATATTTTTGGTCTTCGAATTTTAATTTTTCTAGCCCTCTCTCCTTTTGGAATTGAGAATCAAGCCTTCAATGGGTTTGAGTGAAATTAATATATAAACTAATATTAGTGTTACTTTCATTTTATTATCATTATAATAGATTGAATAGAATTATGACAAAATAAAATAATACGAGTTTAAAGTTAAAGTTGGATTATTATGATAAAATATCCAAAATATTCCAATTTGAGAATAAATTTTAAAGTAAAATATAAATAGAAAATAAAAAATACAAATAATAATCTTTTAGTCAATAATATAAAGATAAAAAATAATATGACCTTATTTTTTAAAAAAATTGTAATACAAAATTAAAAGTTATTAAAATAAATATCACACACGAATATGTCATAAAATAATAATTAAAATATGATACTACATGAAAATATAACATAACTACGATATGAATAAATGAACATGCCAAGTTTATATAAAACAAACGTTACACAAAAATAAAAATTATTTAAATAATAATAATTAAATTTAATAATTTTAAATATAATCGTATTCAATACTTACCACGAACATGGATCATAGGCCACAGCCAAACCCTTGCCTTTGTAAATTGGGCCTCAAAGCGTGAGATATGGTCCAGAAGTAAGGATGGATTGACGCGAAAGAGAAGAAAGATCACAAGCTTCGTGTTTTATGGTTTCCATGAAATGATAATAAATAAAGAATCATTCATCAACTCTTATGAAATTAAAGAATCTGAATTTGATTGCAAAGAACAAGAGAACCAAGATTATGGTCCCCTTAGATTGGCAAGAAATGTTTATACCCAGATGAACAACAAAAAGCAGCTATCGCTTTGGAGCTATACGACAAAAAGTGTAATTAATATTACATACAAACCCTATTTCTGCGGTTAAACGTGATCTTATATATTGCAACGATCATATCCAGAGAACCATGACGAGTTTTCTGCAAGTTTTGATGAAAACTCACCGTTATAGAATGGTTCAAATTCTTCTCGCCATCGCTGGTCACTGGCATCATGGATCTCACCTGCATCATATTTGGCAACATCAACAAAATTATCATAGGCAGGTCGAATAGCTTCTTTAGGTAGACGCGATTCTGCAAGCAGATCATTAAGAGTGCTAATCTCATGTTCATGTTTTCGCTTTGATTTATCGATCTGTTTGTAAGCCTTCTCGGTTTCTTGTTCTGCTTCCATTGCTCGCTTCTGGAAAAGTATTTTAAAACAGAAGGAAATGAGAACAGCATCAACTACTATTGAAGACCACATTCAATAGTAAGACCAGCAAGTGTGAACCATTCCCTACCACAGGCAAAATCGTGGGTATGATTTAATCAGAAGCCCTAAAAAGCGGTAACAGGTTGATCCAATAGCCTAGAATTTTGAAGCAAACAATATCAAACACTTAGGATCATTTACTGGGGCACTATATTTTAAGACTTTTGGCCATCTAAAGTACACACTCTTGCAAAGCGCACTGTAAAAGGATTTTTGATGAGAATGGGAAACTACAAGATCTTGAGGATGATTATTAGTCTAACAGTATAGTATATCCATGAATTCTCTGATTTCAAAGTATAGGCATTTCATCTGGAAACTCTCTGATATTGCCCCATTAAAATTTTACTTTGAAAATCAAAAAATTGAATGACAATGTCACCTATTTTACTCTTCCATCATAAACATTTAAAAGAAATACGAGACTGAACGGACACTTTAACATCTATAATTCAAATACAATGGCTACCCTCGCTTAGCTAACAGTTTTAGCCTCAAGTGAAAAGGAGTAATATGTAAAAACACTCTTATTATCAAGCAGTGAAGTTAAATTGCACGAAAACATATCAATAAGTTCACTTACTTGAGCAGCAGCTACAGCTTCCTCTGCTTCTTTTAGCCGTACAAGCAATTCGCCTGCAGCCTGGACTGCTTCAGCAGTATCCCTCAATTGTTCCTGGAGTCCTTTATTTTCATTCCTAAAATATCGCCTCTCCTTTTCCCTTTGCTCTTTTAAAGCAGAAATTTCTGCAGCAAGGGCATTTATGAACTTAGATTCAGCACCCCTGACCCCAGCCCTAGCAGCTGCCTTTTTAACATCATCTATCCCCTCTTGAATCCGTCTATGCCTTGCAAGCAATTGAATATGTTTTTCCTGAAGATCTGCATACTGTTCAAGCATTCTTGCATGTCCCTCCATGGCCATTTGCATTGCTTCCTTTAGTTCTGCTGCACATTTCTTCTCCATATCTAGTTCCTGCTTCCTATTTTCAGCCAGCAACCTGGTAGCATCAAGTTCAGTCCTCAATTCCTCTGCAAGAGAAATCCATTTGCTTTCTGCCTCAGTCCACCGAATTCTCTCTTGTTCAAGTTTCTCTTCAGCACTCTCCTCGCTTGTCTCTGGTATTGGACTAAGAGGTGGAGGCACATTGGGGTCACATGAATATGTCAACTGCAGAAGAGAATTTTGTCTTCGAGCTGATGTGGAAGAAGAGTCTATATAACATTGTAGCTGGTTTCTTAAATCCTGAATTTCTTCTAACAATACTTCCCTCTCACCTAAATCATGAAAATTTCGAAAATGTTCCAACTCATCCTGAACTCTTTTAAACTCAATCTGTGTTCTTAAAATCTCAGGATGGTTCTCATATTTCTCCTTCAAAAGCTGAAAGCAATAGGTAAGATATAGATGCATAAAAATGTAAAACTAAAAAAACTAAAAAGACCAAACATATACCTTGTGCTCATGTGTGAGGGAAGCTAGCTCTTCTTCCAAGAATTCCTCAGTAGGTAAAACATCATCCATAAGGCTCTCAAGGCGAAGAATTTTGTCTTCCCTTGTCTGCCCTATAATGGCATTGCATTCTCTCTCATGTTTGTACTGTTGCACCTGTAGATAATAGCCAATAAACATAACATTAACAGTTTAAAATGAAGATGGCCACAGTTAGCTGCTGCTACAATTACTAAGAAACCTACCAAACGGTTTAACTGCATTATCTCGGAAGCTTGCTTCGCACAGAGCTCTTCAAGAGCCATTTCTCTCCTGATAGATCCAGCCAAAACCTTCTCCACTGCCTGTGCAAGACAAATAATGTCAATTATGTGGAAGATAATAAACCTGAAAGGCCAGGACTATAGACTTCTTACCTTTGGAACTTGCTTCTTGGTTTTCTCAGAAGACTCTGACTCATCAACAGGGACTAACTGCAGATTTAAGCTTTCGTTGTTCTCTTTGGCCTCCAGTTTTGTTCTCATTACTTCTGGAACTTGCTTCTTGGTTTTCTCAGAAGACTCTGACTCATCAACAGGGACTAACTGCAAGTTTAAGCTTTCGTTGTTCTCTTTGCCCTCCAGGTTTGTTCTCTGTTTACAGTTACTACAAAGAAATATTAGGGGCTCTTCTCCTTGAATCTCGTAATCTTGAGGAAAAGTTTGGATTCCAACATCAACTTTAAAAGCTGGAAGGGTTGGCTTAGAATAAGCAGGTTTTAAAGAAAAACGAATTGATGATCTCCTCCGTGCTAAACTCCCATCAATAATCTCAAGACCGCGATGGAGGCTAGCTGCCAGATGTTCTGTTGGCGTGAAAGATACACGCATAGCCTCTGGGCCTTCATCCTTAAGATCTTTCTGTGAAGCAGTGAGCACTGATGATCTCCTCAGACTCTTCCTACTCTGGTTGGCTTTAGGTGAAACACTTGGTGTTGGGGATTTAAGAATCACAGAGGAATCCTCATCAGTTGTTTCAACAGTTCGATTGCCTGGATTCTCTTCGACGCTTTCATGAGCAGTAATAATGTTTTGTGTGTTTGTAGCAGGTTCAACACAATCAACAACCATAATTTCAGAGGTTTTAGGCTCTTCAGATTTTTCTTCCTCCTTGTCCACATCAGTATCCTCAGCATCTCGTGCTTTAACACATTCAGATGCATTAGGCCCTGGATCACCAGCACCATTTTCAGAGGTGGTATTTTCCGAATCTGATTCAATTATTGCTAATTTGGTCACTTCATTTGAATAGTGATATATATCTGCAGATTGCAGACCTATTTGAGCACAAAGATTCTCAACAGCTTCCTCATCAATTTCCATCTCCTCGTCACCATCTTCATCAAAATGAGGTAATGTCCTCGGACGACTGAGGCTAAATTTTAACAAATTCAAGCTTCTACGGGCATTCCATCCGGTTGAGTAACCTCCATTTGGATCAGTTTGGTTGTTGCCGTTAGCTTTCATTCGATGGAGTTCATCCTGCATTGTTCCAACCACTTTTGTCAGATTCACACATTTCATGGCATAACAGATTGGGGGGGGGGATGCGATTTTGAGAATATACCTTCAGGTGTCGAATCACTTCACGCAGGAAATTTACATCATCCTGCATTACCTCATTAACAACCGCCTTGTTCTTGATTGCCTTTGCACGCTGAGCAAACCGTAATGTGCTGAATGTTTCACTCTTACAGCTGCATTTGACTCATGTGAACTTCCTTTACAAAAACAAAATGAAAAAAAAAAAAGAAAAGGAAGGGGTAGGGGGAGCGGATCTTAAATAAAAAAAGGGCAGTTGTCTTATTTACCTTTGTGCTGGAGAAATTGCACAGACCATTGCTAATTTTGCATTGCCACCTAGAGATTCCTGCAATAAAAATGTCAACTTCGAGTCTCTGTAGGGGATATGCCTTTGCTTTCCGGTTTGGGAAACTTCAGCAAGAATGTTTATCAAGTTCCTGAACTCCAAATATTAAGTGAAATTAGAAAAAAGTCCTAGTTTATAACACAACTCAAAAAGCTGTTGTATCTTTGGGCAAAGTGTAACTAAAAACCTGCATCAGTCAAGATGACATTTTGGAGCTCAAAAACACTCAGTACTATATTTCGCCAACTATTTGAAATCTAAAAGATTCCAATTGCAGATGCATCGAACGGTGTCAAAGTTGGAAGATCTACCTTTCTTACAGCCAAAATTTGAATCTAGAGTATAGAATTCCAAATAAAAAATTACAAAAAAGAGAAGATAAAAAAGCATACCCAAGCTGTGAGAGTGAACGATTAATATTGCCTGCCTCCTTTAATCGCTCCCCTGCAGCACCAGTTAACTTTTGTCGCTCTGAGCCAGCTAGATCAACTAGATTTATTCGACTTGTTTTAAAGCTACTTACACCATCGGCCACACTCTGTAACAATTTAAAGTGCTTCAGAATATCTCAAGTATAATTGAGAGGAAAAACCCGTAAAATAGGAGATATTTTCCAATTGTTGCGCAAATCATTAGATCCTTATAAGTTTATAATTTACAAAAGTTAAGAGAGAAAAAAAAAAAAACAATGACATGGTAATGGCATTTAAGAAAATTCCTCTTTGTGGAGCTGCAGAATTAGTGATTTTGACGCCATGAGAGTTTTGACCAACTTGTAATTGGAAAGAAGGAAAAAAAAAGAATATACCTGCTTAAACCTAGAAATTAGAAACACAAATCAAGCACATGAAATTCAAAGCATTATTACCTTACATCGAGATTCAACAACACAAGTAAAAACACTATGTGAACGAGAACTTTCAGCATTGATACTAGTCGCACCTGTCCTTCTATTTGAT
Source organism: Adansonia madagascariensis (assembly GCA_038381835.1). Taxonomy (NCBI): domain Eukaryota; kingdom Viridiplantae; phylum Streptophyta; class Magnoliopsida; order Malvales; family Malvaceae; genus Adansonia; species Adansonia madagascariensis. The sequence goes on along the minus strand of JBBYHL010000017.1, from coordinate 3,048,112 downwards.
AGTCCCTACATCATTTATAGAGCAGCTTATAAGTGTTATACTTTAAAAACTAGTCTAATCAAACTTAACAGTCAAGTTTCAAGCTAATACGAAATCATGCATAAGAGTGTTCCATTTTTATCAAGAAAAAGTTGAAGACTAGCATTGTAAACACAATAATTGAAGATTCTTCTTCATAAGAGTCTATAAAGCGAGAAAACAATGAACAAAAGGCGTTGGCAAAAAAAAAAAAAAAAAAAAGAAGGAAAAAACCTTTTGCAATAGCTGAGTCACGTCCTTCATCGAATTTACGTAGTCTTCTGTCAAATTCTCAACATAGACGCCAGATTTTACATCTTCTCTTATCTGGATGAAAAGTCATAAAACAGTATAATAAAACCAAAAATTTCCGTCCGATGAGAAAATGGTAACCGAAAAGTTAAATAATTGTCCATTCTACCTGTAGGTTTCTTTGATTTGGATCCAATAAATCCGTGATTTGCTCATTATATATCTGCAAAAAGAAATTGGAAATCATGTGATAAGCAATAAGATTATAAGAATAATACAAAAATAAGCAGTCCAATTATGTCAAAACTAGGAATCACAAATCAATTAACTCTACCTCAAGAAAAGAACAGCGACATTGATACTTGAGCTGTTTATCAGCATGCTTAATTTGTTCCTATTTAACAAAAAGGTCAAAGCACAAACTAATAGAAAATGGTCCATTCTTAATATAAACAACGTACAGCAAATTCGCTTAAATTCGATTGATGAACATAAATTCAAAAGTTTTACCTCATTTATACGACCAAAGAGTCGCTCAAACACACGAGGAGTTAAGCCTTGTTGATCACTCGATAAATTTTCTCCCAACAAGGCGTTGGCTGGACCCCAAATCGTATAAGTCTTTCCACTTCCAGTCTAATGAAATCATTTTATTCAGACCCAGAAATTGAAAAAAAAAGTTTTAAAGCAATACAGAAGTAATTCAAACATTATAATCAAAGAAAATGAGGAAGAAAGTACCTGGCCATAAGCAAACACGGAGCTGTTAAACCCAGCAAGACAATTTTCGACGAGAGGTGCTCCTACAAGCTGGAAGATATCAAGCTGCAGTAAACAAAAAATTAGGGCATTTCAGAAATAATTGAACATATGGAAATTAATAAAATAATCCTATTAGTACCTGAGTTGCGTCTGAGTTGGCGACTGAGTCAAACGTGAAGGTTTGTCCATTGATGCTCAAAGAATCACTAGTAATTTTCTTTACAATCGTTTCCCCTTCTTCCTCTTGTTTAATTGGTGGCCTTATCCGTACAACCACCTTCAAAATTAAAAGAAAAGGTTAAAATTTAAATTTTGTAAATTTGTAAACCAAATAAATTAAATAATTAAAAAAATGGAAATACCTTCACTCCGGAATCTGAAACTCCGGAGACGGGGTTTTCGGACGGGGTTTCAGTATATAGTAGTTTGCGTTTGAGAGGGTTGGAGGAGGGGGGGCGAGGTGGCAATGGAGACTTGACCTTGGCCATTACGGTGGCGGTTGCAACGGGGGAAGGTTGGGAGTTGGGATCTGGAGGCGGAGCGTTCTCTTTGGATGGTTTTTGATGTTTTTGTTTGGACTTGGAAGGGGTAAGGTTTGGGGAAGAAGGATTCTCCATCGGCTCTCTCAAGATCGTGTTTCTTGGTAACATGAAATGCTTCATTTCTGCTTTTTTTTTCCCTTGTTTGGTTGAGAAGAAAATAAGAGAGAAAGAAAGAAAGAAAAGCGGTAGTGAGAGAAATGTAGCCGTTGGAGTGAAAAAGAGAGTTTGAATTTGGGATTTGAAATTACGTTGGATCTGGAGCGTCACTCCGTTTACTTGACGACACATCGGGCCGGGTTGGGCCCCAAGTTTGGATTTAAAAATTTATTTGATGTTAACATATGTGTGAGAGAACATAATTTCTTTAATTTGTTTTTTGAAGAATAATATATTAAAACTTAAAAAGATTGATAATTTTATTAAATAAAAAATGAAAAGTTATTTTTAGATACATAATAGATTTTTTTTAAATAAAAAGATTTTAATAGTTAATTATTATTTCAAAAGAGCATATATATACGCACCTTAATTTTATATTTATTATAAGAATTTTATTTATTTTTTAATAATTTTTTTAATTAAATTGATATTAATTAACTCTCAATATTAACTAAATAAAAAACTTTACAATAGTAGAGATTTTAATAATAAAAATTATTTTTATAATAATATTTATATTTTTATTATTAAATTTAAATAAAATATTTTTTATTACTCGAATAATAATTCAATCAAGTTACGCCGGCCAAGATTATAAAAATTCTTGTCCAGATGCGGTTAAATTCAATCGGATAGGTCAACTAATTTGCTACCTTAATGATATTAGATTTGAGATTTAACCATTTTACTTTTATTTATCCATGGAAATAATGTTAAAAGGTTCGATAAAAATAGACATAATTATTTATAATAACACTTAGCAAAGACTTACTACTTTCATGCACAAAGTTCGCATCTCCAGTAGCAGAATAATTCTTTGATTCTTTTTATTGCAACTTCAGATCCTTCCGGGAACACCCCTTTATAAACATTCCCATAACCTCCCTCCCACTCCAATGATATTTTTCTGGGGAAATTCATTTTCGCATTTTTTTTATTTCCTTGATTTTGAAAAATTTGTAAACTAGTGCTTTTACAATGTAGTCCAAATTCAAAAACCAAACTGGTTTTGATCTTTAACAAAGTCATTTTTTCCCTATTACAGTATTACTCTTTTTTTTTTTTTTTTGGTATTATCTTATCAGCACGAATAAATTTGAAAAAAAAAAGAAAAAAAAAAAAAAAAAAACCCAAATGAACCAACAAGAAAACCAGTTGTCACCCCGCAATTACACTTTGGTGGCCCCAAGTGGTAGAAGTCTTCTCCGGGATCCGTGTCTTATAGTAAACGATGTCTTTTAACTACTCTATTATTAAATTTAATATTTTAATATTTGTATTTTTAAAATGTAACAAATAAAAAAACAGTTAATGATATTAAAAAAATATTTTAAATGTTGATAAAATACTGACGTATTATGTGACATAAGTGAAATATTAAATTTTGTAAAAAATTATGTTTGGATTTAGGGTCATGTTTGGTTTTTTTTGTATTAAATTTAAAATTTCATATTAAACAATACGTCAACATTTTATGATCATTCAAACTTTGTCTTAACGTCATTTATTTTTCTTTATTTGCTATCATTTCAAAAGTATAAGAATTAAAATATTAAATCTAATAATAAAAAGATTAAAATACTCCATTCACTATGCTATAAGACTTTTTAGTAGATTTTACATAAAATTTTAAATTTTATATAAAATTATGTTTGAGTCTAGAGTCAAATTTAGATTATTTTTTTAATAAAATTTAAAATTTTATATTAAATAATATGTCAATATTTTATGACCATTTAAACTTTATTTTAACATAATTTATTTTTTATTTATTATAATTTTAAAATATAAAAATTAAAATATTAAATTTTATAATAAAAAAATTAAAATACTCCGTTTACTATGCTATAACACTTCTACTAGATTTTTATTAGCCCAAATAGACCTTTCTCTTTTTGCTTTTTCAACGAATCTTCCGATCTCGATTTGTGAAACCTAATGCTTCTTCTCTTCCAACTTTTGGTCCCTTCCTCTCTTCGATTTACGGCTGTGATTTCGATTCGAGAGTTTGATTTCAATTTGGGATTTTGATTTCCATTTGGGGCTTTGATTTCTTACGGTTGTTTTTCTTTTTTTCCTTTTAGATTTCCCTTTTTTGTCTTAATTGTTTCGTTTCCTTTAGATTTCGTTCTTTTTTTTTTCTTTCAGATTTCC
>JBBYHL010000017.1:2995680-3009299 GCA_038381835.1 Adansonia madagascariensis | reverse complement strand
CCTCTTTTACTATGACCTTTTTTGCAATAATAATAATAATAATCGTAAAGGGGTTTGGTTTTGTTTTGTTTGGTTACTACTACTAATAATAATAATAATCGTAAGGGGGTTTGGTTTGTTTTGTTTGGTTAATATTAGACAATTGAGGAGATTGGCATTTATATGAACTATGCCTAAGGGATGCCGAAAAGATTGTGGATTATATTATATATCTTATACAAAGTATTAACTCAAAATATATGCTTCTAATTTCTTGTATTTCTGTGCGTCATTTTTGGGGAAATTTGGTCCAGGACATTGCTAGTACCCAATTTTGAGTAGCAAAGCTTGCACCATTAATTTAAACTAGAATATCTCTTTGCTATATTTTAAGAAATTAGATTAAGGTTTGAATACAATTTTTATATTAATGTTTAGTAAGTGTGATATTTCAATTATTAAATAAATAAATTTAGAGTTAAAATTAAATAATTATGATAAATTATGTAAAATATTAGATAAATTAAGATATAACATGAAAATAAAATGAAAAATAATCAAAACATTACTCAACATAAAAAATAATATGAATACGACATAAATACGTTAACATAAAATGAATATGATTTTTTTAAAGTAAATTAGTAATATAACCTTATAGTTGTAAATTATTTGTCGGTAAAAATCATTCATAAGTCCCCGTACTTTTTTAAAGAGTGCAATTTAATCTTCATAATAGTTTAAAGAGCAAATTAATCCTTGCACATATTAAATATAAGCAAACAAGGAAAAAATTTAACAGTGTTAAACATCTTCCATTTATTGGGGACTGGTATTTTTAAAGTGATTTGGTATTTTTAAAGGCTAATCTGACAAGTCCACGTGTTTTACCCTAAAAACCCACCACCCACGCTGTACCCCATGACCCAAAAATCCCTTCCCCAAATCTTCAACCCCATGATCAAATTTCAATAAAGAGAAAGGCAAGAAGAACACAATACAAGCAATAGTAACATTATAACAAAAAAATATGTTTTCTGATATAAAACCCAAAAGCAGAACACATCATATGAAGCACACAACACAACTTTCAACTTCCATAAAAAAAGCCCTTAGGAAAATGAAAATAAATATACCAGCATGAAAAGATAAGCTAGGGACTTTCCAACAACAATGAAAGTCTCAGCCACCAAAGCTTCTATTATAGAGCATGCCGAGATGCTCTTTTCAATTAAGCTGTAACTACCCACCATCATTGCTGGCTTAACTATGCTAAAAATTTACAATTTCTATAGAAAAATAAAAAAATTCAATAAAATGCAAAAGACTTTGAAAAAAATGAAGATAGAGAGAGAAAGACTTCAGGAGAGTGGTTTTTGGTTTGGGCAGGTAAACTCTTAAGGTTTGGTCTAGATTAAGGTTTTCATTTTTTGCACTTTTGGGTGCCGAAATTGATATTACTAAGGTTGATTTCGTGACTTCCAAGGGTGTTTGTCAGATCAGCCTTTAAAAATGTTAAATCACCATTTAAAAATACCAGTCACCCAATAAATGAACTCCGTTAAACACTATTAATTTTTTTCCTTGTTTGCTCATATTTAACATGCTGCAAGGAATAATTTGCTCTTTAAAATACTATAGGGACAAAATTGCACTATTTAGTAAATTACAGAGACTTGCGAAGACTTTTATTGTTGTTTGTTTTATAATTTGATTTTTTTTTTGTACTTTCATTAATTAAGTTGGTGTCTCGTAACAATAAATCCAGTCAAAATCATTACTAATAATATTTATTGAATTCAAGAAAAAATAATATATATAATATAATATAAAAAGTTAAAATATCTCTACAATAAAATTCACTTAGATGGTACCTTTAGAGTGAGTTAAAGCATCTCTTGAATAAAGTTTAAGCAGCTATGACATTCCTTACTAATAACTTCATTTACTTTTTGTTCAAACTCAGTTGATTATTTGACTTAAAGCTTTAATCTAGAAGAAATTTCACATGAATCCACATGCATCTCTCGTCAATTTTGAAACTCTATATAAATTTCGCACTTTGTTTAAAAAATTTTAGCTTGATGATTTCAATAAAGGTGGCAATTTGAATGCAGAGTCAGATAATTCTTGGTGAAAGAAATTTTGATTGATTTTACATTTGAATCATTTTAAATTTAAATTTTTTAGTTCGATATTCAAATCATTCATTAAATTATTAAGTTTTTAATTATTCGAGTTTTTATCATTTCAATTTGGGTTTCTCTTTTGTTGATAAAAAAGCAAATTAATTTTTTAATTATTTAAGTTTTTATTATTTTGAATTTGAGTTTATTCAATATTATTTTGAGTTGAAGATGAACAGGTTCAGATTCTTGATTTTTCTTAATCAAAATTAAAGTTAAATTAAATTTGAGTTTGACGAATTAGGTAAAATGTTCATTCAAATTAACTTGAATAACATTAATTTCAACTATATAAAAATTGGTGAAATAAAACAGGCACTAAAAATAATTCATAAATATAAAAACAATCATAAAAATTATATTTATATATGCTTTTATCATGATTAATTTACAATCCGTGTCACCATACTTAGCGCCAACTTTTATATAATTTATAAACCTTTAATTTTATCAAATTACATAATTAAACTTTTATTATTAATAAATTAAGTTAGTTATATTTATTTTATTAAGTAATTCTAACAAAAAAAACTTAGTATGCACATATGATATATCTCTACCAAATATTATCTTGATAAGATGTATAAAATAAATCATCTAAGTGCACTGACAAGTAAGCATATGACATGTATGCATACTGAATTAATTTTTCTGTTAGAATTATTTAATGAAGTTAACTTAAACGACCTAATTTATTAATAATAAAAGTTCAGTGATATAATTTGATTTAAATTCAATGATTTAAAATATAAATTACCAAAATAAAAAAAGTCTTTCTGTGCTCTATTTATTTTTTATTTTTTTTCTTTTTGTTTCTACCGAGTTTACTTTTTAGTCTATCTAATAGGATGTTTTCTATTTTTCCTTGAGGTCAAAGGCAAAAGTAATTTTGGTATCTTTGTGTATTATATAATGATGGCAATAATATTACATGGAAAAATAACATAAATATTTTATAATTTATATAATATAATTATTAATGTATTAAAATTTATATAAATATATAATATCTTTAACACGATTATTACATGTGAAAATGCATAAAAAATGAAAAAACAAGAATTATTGTATCTAAGGAAGCTTGCTTAAGGGTCGAATAGCTTGCTCAACCCGAGCCTCGGTATAATGTTTTGTGATTTGGGTCAAACGGTCTGAGTCACAGTATAAATAATAAAAAAAGATATTTTATTTAAATTTAATTAGAAAAATAATTTTTTTATTATTTTAATATATTTAAATAACAAATTCAAGTTATCAAATTGGGCTAGATTAAATTAGGGTTTGAACTTTGATATTCATTTTTTTAAAATTATGACCCTACCCAATCATCTGCAAGTGAAAAAATGTTAGAGGGTGGCTATTTGAATTTCTCGCCCAAGTTTTGACTGTTTATTTTATCTACCAATTGGAAGATCCAAATTTTTGTCAGAAATGGCGAATTTCAAACTGGATGTTAGAAATCCAAAGCTTGAAAATCCATGTTCCAAGATTACAAAAAATTCAAGCAGAAAGAAGCTCTCTTCTGCTTTGCCTCTACTTGTGTTTTGTTTGTTTCTCAAGAAAGCAAATTTGATTTTTATGTTCTTGAACAAAAACCGGTATATAATTTGTTATGCATTGCTAGTATATCTATTTTTAGGAATAATATTCCATAGAGAATGTATGCAGCTGCTATTTATGATATTTGATTGTGAAGAGAAATTAGGTTTTCTTTGGCCTTGCTCAACAAGTGCTTGATCAAACAAAATCTCCTTTTCTTTTTATCTATTTCTATATTAACGAAGATTTTCAGCTTTTTATCATATTTATTGGGATTTTTGCATACTCTGACATGCATTTTCACCTTACATCATCTTCGGGTCATAAGTCTAAGATCTGAGATCTTATTTTAATTCTTCAACCATTTCTCCTCTCGAACCCCCTTTTTTTGTTGCATAAGAAATTCTTTCCTACCACATTCTAATGTTAATCTCTCTTTTTACTTTTCAATCGAACACTAAATCCTATATCATGAGCATAAGTCATGTAAAATAATTCTGCATATTTTAGAGATTTAAACTTTAAATCTTTTATAGTTCTTGCTGTTAATTGAAATTGATCTTTCTAATAAAATAATTCATCTACCAAACTAACTTTTCTTTCCAAAAGGTAACAAATCCATTTTGCTTGAAACTTGATTTGATGAATCAACCTTCATTGAATATGTCCTCGAAAATAGGTTATCGTTCATATCCAAACTCAATTTCTTTTCGCTTTTTCTCAAGTTGCTATCCATTTGTCCACTTAATATAAGAAGTTACTGACATGAACAAACAAACGTATTAAATTTATAATTAAGCAATTGAAATATTTATAAAATGAAGAACCTACTAATAAAGGTATGACATAAACACCGTACTGAAACAATAAACACAATAATTAGACAAATAAACACTGCAATGGTTGAACAATACCACCATGGTGAATCACCATTATACATAAAACTCTATTCTATAATACATTAATGTTGCACCATAGCATAAAATATAGCATGCCTTTTTCGAATATCACATATCACTATCCACTGATGATTTGCAATTTTTTTAAACAATAATTAAAGATATAACCTATTTACATTGTATCTCATGTTTATTTAGAAAACTTTGAAAAACCAAATAATAAAATGATGTAAGGGTTCTACCTTCAACAAGGATGATTTCATGGTACCACTACATCTAATGTTCTATGATGAATCATGAGACTATGATAAAAAAAAAAAGACTACAACTTATCTTAAATTCTACGAATAGCTATGCTATTTTCTTTATCCTTTGCTTTGTTCTTCCTTTGAAATAACTTAAATCTAATAGCCAACAATAGAACTTGCAACCAACTAACCAAACAACAAAATAATACAATGCAAATTTTTATATATAGCCATAAAAGCAATAAGAAACTATGAACTATCCATACTTCTTGTTTCTTTATCTCTATTTCTAAGTCTTTTCACATACAATGCAAAATTGAGTCTCTTCATCTCCATTTCGAATAACTTTCTTGTTTTAGATAAGTTTTCATGTTTCTTGTCTCAAAATTCAATTCTTGCATTAAAACATATAAAACTCTACAACGCTAAAGACTTATCCATATTTTGATCTTTTTAACTCTTTTTTCTTATACCAAGTAACCAGTTAAGGATTTTAGTTAAAGTACATACATCAACAGTCAGAAATAGCTGAAATTCATCAAATGGTTAAAATTCATTTGGTTCTCATAGTTTTCATTGTAGTCGACACTTATTTTATGTTTGAATTCGAATTAAAAATTTTTTGGTATATTACTCAAATTATTCGAGTTCAAGTATTTTAGATCAAATTATTAAGTTTTAAATTTAAGAAATTGAAATGCCTATTTTTAGGCTTTGAAAACATTAGCTTTCTCTTTTGTTTATTCGATCAAAAGTCAAATTAATTGAATTTCAAATTAATTTTTTTAATTATTCGAGTTTTTATCATTTTGAATTTGGATTTATTCAATATTATTTTGATTTGGTGAACAAGTTCATATTATTGATTTTTCTTAATCAAATCAAAGTTAAATTAAATCCAAATTTGACAAATTATGTAAAATTTTCCATTCAAATTAACTTTAGCAATTTTTTTTTTCAACTATATGAAGATTGGTGAAATAAAACAAAGGTATTAAGAATAATTCATGAATATAAAATAATCATAAAAAATTATATTTACATATGCTTTATCGTGGGTAATTTATATTTTAAATAATTGAATTTAGTATTAAGGTTCATATAAGCTATGAACCTTTAATTTCATTAAATTATATCATTGAGCTTTAATTATTAATAAATTAAGTTACTTTATGTTAATTTCATTTAGTAATTCTAACAAAAAAGTTGACTCGGTATGCTTACATGACGTATCTCTATTAGACATTATATTGATGAGATGCAAAAAATAAGTCATGTAAGCATATCAAATCAGTTTTACCGTTAAAATTACTTAACAAAGTTAATTTAAATGACTTAATTTATTAATAATAGAAATTTAATTATATAATTTGATGAAATTAAAAGTTTGTAACCTATATAAAAGTTAATTTTAAATTCAATGGTTGAGAATATAAATTATCCAAAAAATATATACACTTTATTTATTTTTTTTTTGAGTTTTTACTTTTGAGTCTAACAAAATCAGATTTTTTTCCTTTCGAGAAAAGATAAAAAGTAAATTTGGTATCTTTGGACACTTTATAATGATATAATATGAAAAAAAATTAAAATACAATAAAAATTTAATACAACATAAGAGCATAATATAAATATATCAAAATTTATATAATATAAATTATTAATATATTAAAATTTATATAAATATATAATACTTTTAACTAAAATATAATAACCTATAAAAAAACCAACGACAAAACAAAACTTGTCCTTACCAAAGTAAAAGAGGAAAAAAAATTTTCTACCCTGGTAGCTTACTATTTGAATTTCCCGCCCAAGTTTTTCACCGTTTAGTTTATCTGTCAATTGGAAGATCCAAATTTTCTTTGGAAATGGCGAATTTCAAAGCAGGCTTCGGAGATCCAATGCTTGAAAATCCATGTTCCAAGACTACGAAGAATTCAGGTAGAAAGAAGCTTTCTTCTGCTCTGCCTCTGCTTGTGTTGTGTTTGTTTCTCGAGAAAGCAAAAGGCGGTTGGATTTTATTTTCCTGAACAAAATCCAGTATATAATCTGTTATGCATTACTGCTACCTTCGTTTTGAAGAATAATAATTCATAGAGTATGTATGCAGCTGCTATTTGTGATTTCAGATTTTTGATTGTCAGGAGAAATTAGTTTTTTTTTTTTTCTTTTGGCTTTGCTCAACAAGTGCTCGATCAAACAAAATCTCCTTTCCTTTTTATCTATATCTATAGTTAAGAAGATTTTTAGCTTTTTATCATATTTATTTGGATTTTTCACTTGCATGTATCACAATTAATTTGTTTTATAATCACAGTTTCTGCTGGGGTTTGCATGATGAGCACTTCCTGGAGGGACCAACAACACCCATCTTTCATCAATTTCATCTCTTCCTTCCTTTCTGCAAATTCTTTCCGCCTTAATTTTGTTCCAATTTCCCCCGTACTTGCTTTCCTTTTTCTTTTCTTTTCCATCTCATTTATGGATTGCTGTTTCTAAATCATCTGCTTTTATTATGAGTAGGACTTCATTTTCAATTGTGGAGGATTGTCAGTAGCATTCATTTTTGTTACACAATGGGATTGCTGCAATGTTCAAACAATATTCAGCAGGTGAATTATTAGTAATTTGCTCTCATTTGATCTTCGATTATCGTCTTCTGATTCATTTTTATCTGACTTTTATAGAGCCAAAAAGCTCAAGGCTCAGTTTGCTCATCTCTATGTTGTTGTTAACCTTCCAACAAGGGAGCAAAATGATTCCTTTCTGTCCTCTTACTTCAAGTAACTCTTATATCAATGAAACTACTTTTTTTTTTGGTTTTTCATGTTTTGACCGTGTAATAATTCTCGAAGATCTAATTTGAGTCGATTTTTTTTGATTTTGTAAAGGCATGAAATGCAGCTTGGTAGACCAACATTTGTGCCTGTTCAAGACATTGAGATGGGTTTTGAAAAGACTCTGAAGATAGCCCACTCTTGTGGAGGTAATAATATCCTATCCAGGGATTCAAATTGTGGTTGCATATGCTTTTTCAGTCACATTAATTTTTATTGCGGTTGCAGATGTAATGAATTATTACGATCAATTGTAGTAAATATCAACAATAAGAAAAAAGACGAAACTCCAAAATAATAGCAGCAATATCGCATTACAACTGCTATTAAATTCCCGGTCTTTTGCACTGATGAAATTCACTTGGATGGTACGTTCAATAAGTGATAAATTGCTATGTAACTGCAGTTTGTAAACAGCAGGAGGTTAAATCAAAATTGAAAGCTGAGGTTCGTTGGCTGATCATTGCTTGTCTTCATTACTGATATTAAGATCTATTTCCCTATAAATTTTATTTATTTTTGTTTTCTTGCATGTGAAGAGGAACCAATCAGTGCAGGGTATGGAACATTTCCTTAGAGTGGTCACATCTATACCAGGGATTGATAAACATGATGCAAATGCGGTATTTCAGTTTGCCCTTAATACATCCAGCTTGTTCAATGTTTTTTTTTTTTTCTTTTTTTCCCCCTTCTTACTAGTTCTATTCTTTTGTTTTTTTTTTTTTTTGGAAAAGAAATCATTCTTTGCTGTGCTTATGGATTAACGCATCTTATGCTTGAGGTTTACAAGTGCAGACTGTCTGAAACAGTGTCGTTAAGGCGTGCGTCTAGGCACATCTAGATGTTGCGCAGCAACGTTAGATAGCAAAAGCACCTCATACCCTTTTGGGCGAGGTGCATGCTTGGTGTGCATAGATTTGCCTTTTTGTAAAACGATAGGTGCAAAAAAAAGCTTGCATGATTGAATTTTTCTTTAATTTTTTTTATTTTAAAGTTTTTATAAACTGTACCCTTATTACTAAGAGAAATAATTTTTTACTTTTTAATATATAAGTATTTAACGGTATATATGGGATTGCAAGAAAATCATGCATATTGGTCAACAAAAGAAACAGAAAATTTTGCATTTTTGTAAGATAAACAGTATAACTTCTAGAGTGTATTATTCTAATCATATATCTTAAATTTTTTTTCCGTTTATATACACAAACACATACGAAAACATATACATATACATATTGCTTCAAGGTGAATGCTTTTTGTGTGTGTTGCACCATGGATAACATTGTTTGAAATGATAGCAATTAATATAATGCATTTATTATCTGTAACTAGGAGCATTATATTATTTTCCTTTTCCTGTGGTGTGATCTACTGTTGCAAATTATCTGAAAAGCTAGCAATATTATACTGAAACTTTGTCCGTGAGAAAAAGGTTAAATCTTACATGTTGTCGGTTGAATAACTCATTGGTTATCTTTGCAGCTAAATCAAGCAATTGGTTCAATTGAAGGGATTGCTAAAGCATCAAAGGAACACATTTTGGAGACTACAGACCTTTCTGCTGACAAAGCTGAGACAATTGTAAGGTTTTTCCGAGATCCAAAGTTTTATCTCAGTCCTAAAATCAATTAAAGAGAGGTAACAATTATTTCCTCTTGAAACCATCTTTTTTGGTAGACTTAATTCGTACTTGAAAGTATGTGTAGTTTCTCTTTGATTTTACTGTCATAATTCACACTACCAACAATTCGTCATGTTATGTTAGTCTTATTTGCGACCTGTATTTTGCAATTTTGTACGCTGTAAGATTACTTATTACGAGTATGAATAACTAAACACGATATAAATAAAATACAATATAAAAAATATGAATATGTATGAAAATTTATATAAAATAAATTATTTAAATGTCAAATTTTATATAAAAATATAATATATGAAATACAATTAAAAAAAATGGCACTAATATACAAATATACAAATTATTAAGTTTAGTTTTAGCTTGATTTTAGCAGTGTCATCATTAAAATTGGTCACATAAGGTCTCAATCAAGAGACTTGAAATAGAAATTAGGGCTGAAAAATTGAACACTCCACGTCTCAACCAAGAGACTTGAAGTAGAAAATGATTTGAATTGTAACATTTGAGCTAGTCAGGTTCTTATTGAATTCAATTCAATTTTGACTTGGCAGAATTAGTCTTAATATTCAGTTCACCAGTAAAAAAGTTGCAATTACTCAAATTGAATGAATTTTATTTAATTATTTTTTAAAATTGTCTTATTTCTCATAATATAAGATAAATATTTTGCTTTTAAAGTAACAAAAAATACTATAAAAAAAGTTTTTTGGAGTTTTAGAAATTGATGGATCAAATTGATCTGAGTTGCCACAATTTGGTTTGAGTTGATTTAGTTAAAGATGTTATTTGATTTTTTTTTTTAAAAAAATCAAACTATAGTGTATTAATCATAAATTTTATTTAAAATCAAAGCAAATTGTTATCTAACACAACCTTATCAAACTCTCATTTATCAAGTTTGCACTTATTTTTAAACTTTGGCTTTATATTGTGTTTTAAATAAAGGTATTCATAGATTAGATCAAAATAGTTTTAGTAATATTTTTAATTTTGGGGCTTTGCACAAGGCTAGCCTATTCAAGCTTATTCAGTTTTGTTTAAACTCGATAATTTTGAACATGATATGAATATAATATATTTATTAAATATAAAAATAATATAATAAATATAATATGATATGTTTAAATATAATTAATATGATATTTTTAATACATGTATTATTTGTGTTTAGGATTGAGAATTTAATAATTTATAATATTTATATTTAAACGGAAGGATGATAATACAGCAAGATAGGAGCGTGATTGTTTTATCCATTTCTGTTTTACTTTTGAATGAATATTGAAAACCCTTCTGTGCATAAATATCGATTCTATCCATAATAATTCCATCTTGCCCCATCCTGTTTCCCAGTTTAATCACCATGTTTTTGTTCTAATTCATAGCTTTAGGTTTATTCAACTTAGGGCGGTAAATGAATCAAACTTGAATGAATAAATTTTTGTTCGTATTTGTTTGTTTATTTTTTAGTCTATTTATATTTGTTTCATATTTGTTAAGAATTTTAAATTTATATTCTTGTTCGTTTGTTTAAAATTTGATATTTTTGTTTGTTCGTTTAAGTTAAATGAATTTGTTTGCAAGCACTAAACGAATATATTCATTGAACATGTTCATGAATAATTAAAAACATATTCATAAATAATAAATAAACAAATTTAAATAAACTTAAACAGATAAATATATTTATTAGTTTTAAATATAAAATCATATAACACAAATATTATTAATTATATTATAATCGAACAATAAATAAGTTTTAAATGATTTATTAAATAAATTTTAAATGATTCATAAAAAAATTTATTCATAAACATAAATAAATTGAATATATTATATTTATATTCAACTCATTTAATAAACAAATTTTAAAAATTTATTTATATTTATTTATTTAATTTAATAAATAAAAAAATTAAATTATTTATAAATTATTATCGATATTTTATCCATTTACGATCTTAATCCAACTACAGGGTTAAGGGCTTTTGGGATGTGCGTCATATTGCCTGTTGCGATTGCTTGTATCATCAAACTAATGTCAAATGGATTGGATGGGGAAGAAACACGTATCATATAGAAAGGTGGCAATTTGTAATCATGATAATAATAATAAAAAAGAGCTACTGAAGTTGTAGAGCTATGCTAATTTGGGTATTTTAGGTAACATAACTTCGGATGTATATGAATATAACTCTATTTTGTCTGCAAATTTTCAGAAAATATTACTAAAAAATGTAAATATAAATATAAATATTTTAAGAAGTAAAATAATAATTTTAAAAAGTAATATAAGACTGAACAAAGTAAATATTTGTTAAAATTATTTCATTTCATTTCTCCTCTACTATTCAAAAGAAAAATTCTCCTTATTCAAAGTAGATTAAGATAAAATTTCTTGGGCAAGTTTGATTTTGTTATCCTTATTGGGTTATTATATATCTAAAAGAATTACGCATATATAAATTATTAGATTTAGAGTTATTGATTAATTAAAATAATATTAACATATTAATAAAAATTCTTTAATTTTAATATTTAAAATATATTTTTAAATTAAATTTAAATAAAAAATATTTTTATTAATAAAATAATAATTATGGTAAACTTGGATTCGAAAGTTTTCGTTTAATAACTCGAATTAATTTAGATAACCCATTTACGAACGATTCTAATTTTGGATCCAAAATATTTATAACGAGAATATCAGTCTCGTCTTTTATCATTTGAGAGTGCAATAACTAATTACTAGGACGTAAACTCGTTTATCTACAAAATTTTTGAATCTATAGCTTTTAAAATCTCTTGAAAGCAATAGCATTACCAGCCAATACTGTCGCCCAGCCGCCCACGTCCTGTCTTTGCAGCCTTAACCTAGGGTACTTGAGGATAAACTTGACAAATGAATAAAATTAGAGAAAATTATTGCTTGCAATGCAAGTTATCTTCTATTTCACATTAATCTATTTTACTTGAATAACAGAGAGATATCTAATTTCTTTAAGGAAAAATAAACTTATAAAGAATTAAATTCATAAATTTAATAAGATAGATAATAACTGTCAGCAAAATATAAAAACTTTACAAATAAAAATAACATATATCCCTTAAACTATATTAAAAAAATAAAAAAATAAAAATAAATGAGATATATGTTATTCTATTAACTTTGTACATAGAATTTTTCTCCACTGATAATATATATGATAAAAATTATCAAAAATTGTTTTCCCTAATAATAAAAGGACGTTAATTTCCATCGACAATGGGAGGAGAGTAAGAAATAGAACTCTTCCTCGTTCTCGTTCCATTTTTTTTTCCTTGTAAAGGTAATTATATTGTAACCCAGATCGACAATCAAAATGGTCAAACATTTAGTTTTCAATCCACCTGGTTCAATTAGTTGAACTGAGTCGTTTGATCAAAGTTTTTTTTCTTATATATTTAAACACTAAATTTAATGTTGAATAAACATTAAATATAATTAATAATTAATAAAATATGCATTAAGCTTAATAAATTAGGGTTAAGATCCTCTCAATTATTTTTTCATCAATTATTATCCAATACTATTTTAATCACCCTCTATAAAATTTAACTTTGATAATTCATAAACTGATCTTATAGATACAAATGATGTTTATAAATATATTAAAAAAAAAACAAAAAGTAATGAATGAATGCCCAACTCAAAAAACTGTGTTTAATCTAAAACTAAGGGGTTAAAATATTTTAATCTCATTAATTACAAATAAATTTTAAAAAATAATTAAAATGAAAAACCAATTCAATTCGATTTTTAAGCGGTACTCAATTTTATACCAATTCGACTAATATCCAATTTAATATACTCGCAACATCTAACAGGCCATTGATTCCCAATTTGTTCAATCCAACCAATTAGTCCAATTTGGTTTTTTAATTAATTATCCTGAAAATATGAGTTGAAACTAGACCTAACAATTTCAAATACATGTTTATATGACACAAACATAATAGAAGAAAATTAATTAAAACATAAAAAATCGACATGAATACAGATTGTCAAAATTTTATATAATTATATAATAATTTCAATACAATTATGCTAAAAAAATAACATAGACATGACAATAATACATTTATTGCTAGGTCCAGTCGGAACCAAGTGACCAAAGACATCAATATCAAGAGCAGCAGGCCTCATTTCTTCTTAAATTTTTTGGAGGACTTATTGCCATTGATGCCTAGATATCTCTCCATATCTTCCTCATCATCTTTCCCACCCTTCCTTTTCTTTGTGC
>JBBYHL010000017.1:2975792-2989576 GCA_038381835.1 Adansonia madagascariensis | reverse complement strand
TGTATTATTGTTTTGGGTCTTTGGTTAGGGTGGAATTTTGAAGGCAGGATTAGAAATATCAGAGGTGGGTGGTAATATTCAACATAGTTGGCTCTACCAGGGATAAGTGGGCTGTAGTGGGGTATTGAAAGATGCAGATTCTAATGTATGGGCTGTCCTCTCCTATGACTTGGGCATTTGTGATTCAAATGTTGCTAAACTTATGGGTATTAAGCTGCTTTTGAGGTTTTTATACTGGCTGGGATATTTGGTATCTATGTTTTAATTTTAGAGCCTGACTCGGTTTGCCTTATCCTGGCACCTAAAGAATAATGATCGCCCTTAGTATTTATGTAAAACTTTTTTGGGGTTGATAACCTGGTTTTGTGGGTAAGGAATATTTAATGGTCTTCGATCTTTTGGGAGAATGCTTGTAAATGCTGTTATTAGGAAGGAGAGCTTCATTGTGGAGTGGTTTTTTGTTGGAACAGCTCATTGTGTAGGATAGGTTGAGTTATGCTTTCCAGTTTGGTTATGAGCTTCTTTGATCTTTCTGCCTGGTGTCTTAATTTCAAGTTTTGTATCAGGATGCTTCTGCTGCTTGTATTGCTTGGTGTTGGTTCTGGTCTGGTGTACTTCTTTTCATTGAGATCATTAAAGTTATGGCTTATCAAAATAATAATAATAATAATAATAATAATAATAATAATGGCATCTCTTATCTCTTTAAAATTTTGAGAATAATTGATTAAATTAAAAATATTTTTAAATAATATTATATCCACATAAACAAGGAATGAAACTGTACATGTAATTGTCTCCTGATAAATTCACAAGTCATATAAATAAAGAATAAAAAAGAGCTTGTTTTTCTACATTTTCAATGAAGTTTTATCTCATAAATTATGTATAAAAGTATCCATAAGTCAAGTTGAAAAAAATCGGTTGGTCATTGATTTGGTCAAACATGATATGTCCGGAAGATTTTTTTTGAAAAAAATAGTATTAAAATATTAAAATTATAAATATTTAATGTTTTTAAATTTATTTGAACATTAAATAAAAAAATCGTTTTTTATTAATAAAATAACATCTTGAGCAGGGCCAGGCTGAAAAAATCCTGTCTGGAATCTTATTTGGGTTGGGCCATACCTATAGCTTGATCCGTTGATAAATCTAATTGCTACATTTGTATTTTTAATTATTTTTATTTTTATTTTTATTTAATAACATTTTACTTAAGACATTAAAAATTATAATTTCAATTGTTAATTTTTTTTGGCCAGAAAAAAATTAACAATTATTAAATTAAATACAACACAACAAATTTTTATAAAATAGAACATTAACAAATATTCTTATATTTCCTAGCACCAGTAGGCAAAATCCAATTAGAAAAAAAAAAAAAAAAAACTATACTATAAAGTTTCTGTCTTTAATTCGTTAGCTTTTGTGTCATGCTTTCTTTTATTTTCTTGAGGTTGTATGGAAACGTGAATAAGGGTGGTTGGGTTACACCGCAACACTTAGCTGCAACCCTCTCGCCCGCCTTCCCCCCCCCCCCCCAAGAAAAAACCCCAAAAACCTTTGCTTTCTTAAACCCTACTCTGCAATCTGAGATTGAAAGAGTTAAAAAGGTTGGGTTTATTTAAACGGCTTTAGCTTTTTTGACTTTGCCCTTTGCTGGAGGAACCAATTTCTCCCTCTAACAAGCAAGGTATATCATCTTCTTTGTTTCCCACTCTTTTATTTATTTATTTATTTATGTTTTAAGATTTCGTGGCTGTTTGGAATTTTTTTTTAATTTTGCTTGGTTTTGTTTAGTTCCTTCTCTGTTATGGTCATTTATATATAAAAGCTGAGTTTTTTTTTCTCTAATAATGAACATTGGTTTGAATAATTTTCATTGTTTATTTATTTTGGTGTTGTTTAGTTGCAGTTATGGAAGCTGATAGTGATATGGAAAGTGAGTTTGAGGGAGAGGAAGGAGTTTCTAAAACAACTGTTTTCGAATTGTCCTGTGAATCTAAACTGAATGAATTATTGCATAAGATTAATTCCATCGAAATCAAATTGTTTTTGGATGCTACCAAAAAGTTTGTTAAGATGCTCAAAACTGATGCTGGAGCTGAATTGCTTCATATTTATGTCCAAGCTTCTCCTTCCTTGTCGGAGCTTCTAGAAGCTTGGAAACTTCGACAGGGAAAACCTGGAATGTCCTATTTTTTGTCATTGATTTCGGCTATTTTGAGTCATCCTGAGGGGAGAAGATTTAATGACAAATTGGGTGTGAGTAGGGTACTTGATAAGTTTGCTAGATTGATTGTTAATGAAAAGTTGGCGGATATTTATAAGGAGTTGATTAGTAAAGATGGGAAGCGTCAAAATGCTGCACTTTTGTTAATGGGTTCGATTGTTAGGCGTGGTTCAGGTTTGGCATCTGAGGTTGCTAAGAAATTTGATTTTAAACTCCAGGGGTTTTCCAAGCTTTCTGAGTACAAAAAAGGAAAGCAGATTGATAAGAAAAAACATTCAACTAGAAAGTCGTTTGTTGGGTTTGCTATGTCGTTTTTGGAGATGGGGAAGCCAGGGTTATTGAGGTGGGTCTTGCAACAGAGGGATATGTATTCTGGTGTATTGAGAGGCGTTGGGAATGATGATGATGAAACTGTTACATATATTTTGGCTACATTGCGTGATAGGGTACTCACAGAAGAGTCATTAGTGCCCCCTGGTCTTAGGAGTGTGCTCTTTGGCAGTGTCACTTTGGAACAGCTTGTGAACATCTCTGGAAGGGAGAATGGTGGGGCTGCTGTGGAGTTGGCCTATAATGTTCTTCTTATGGTTTGCACTGATCCTAGCAATGGGTTGATGCCTGATTTGGAGAGAAAGCCACATCCACTAAAGGGTAATCCAACGAGATTATTAGGGGTCATGAAGAAGCTAAAAGCAACAGAGATTGGCTATCATAAGGACTTACTTGTGGCTATTCTTAGGGGGAGACCATCATTGGGTGCGGCTTATATGAATGAGTTCCCATACAGTGTTGAAGATCATGCATCACCTACTTGGTCAGTTGTCCACGTCACTTTCATAAGATCCTGCCTTTTATCCTTGTTTATATTTTTTTTCCTATGTTACTGCATGTATTCATAGTAACTGAAGCACTTGCAGGTTTTCTACTGTTTCTCTGGCAGCAAGCTTGATTTCCTCAGTGGCCTTGGGAAATCCATTTGGTTTCCTTAATGCTAAGTCTCATGATCCACCTTCCTTTGACAGTGCAGATGTGCAAAATATTGTTAGTTGCATATGTCCTCGTCCACTCAGCAGATCTGTAATCACCAAGGGTTTGCTTCACTCAGATTTTCTTGTGAAACATGGAGCCT
Source organism: Adansonia madagascariensis (assembly GCA_038381835.1). Lineage (NCBI taxonomy): Eukaryota > Viridiplantae > Streptophyta > Magnoliopsida > Malvales > Malvaceae > Adansonia > Adansonia madagascariensis. The sequence continues at coordinate 2,986,211 of JBBYHL010000017.1, read as the reverse complement.
TAAGGCTTCTTTTGGAGGCATTGAGGTTGTTGGATTCCTTCATCAGTTCTTTGAACCACATTTCTTGTGTGAGAAATCAGATGAAGGAAAGTTGGGTAGTGTTGAAGCAAGATATTCAGAATGAGGTTCGAACTTTGCTTCCTGATGCCCAGGTCCTCTTGACACTACTTTCTTCTTTGGGTACCCATGGTAGAACTCCTAAGTCTTCTTTGAAGAGGAAACCTGGTTTAAAAAAATGTCCAAGAAACAGCAGTTTAAAGAAATTGAAAGCTGATGTTTCGAAGGAAGACTCGGACATTATTGTAGGTGGGATAAGCTCTGTTCCTGACATTTCTATGCCCGAGGATCATGACGTTATTGCGGATGCACATATGACAGATGAGTTGGACATTGAAAAGGAATTTTTGACCATTATTTCAGAAATTTGGGGCTTAGACCTCTACTCCTTCCCTGTTATGGAATTAAAAGATGCAGATATGTACTTCTACTCTAAGCTTCTTGACACTCTCAAGATATATCTCGTAAGTTTTTTAAAATATGCATATTCTAAGTTTCAGTTCATATAGCCTTGTTTGTGAGATCTGTCATCAGGACTCATTTGTTCAACTGGCAGAGAAAATATTCTTATGGAGTTTTGATTTTGCTTAGAAGGATTCTTTTGCATAATGAAGTTTTAGTCGGGAGCACTAAATGAGTGCCAGGGATTAGCTCTATACATGATATAGAGTATCAATATTGAGGAAAAATGGAAGCTTTTGATTCTTTTTTATTTTGAATTATAAAGCGAATGATCTCTACCATAATTCTAAAATAGTTTGTTTCTTTTTCTTCATGCAGCGGGCTGTACCAAATGTATTAGAGGGATCATTTGACTTCTTCATGAATCTTCTAAGCAGTCCATCAGCATTACCATTAGATCTGCAGTGCTCTCTTCTTTCTTTGCTGATTGAATACATAGGATGGTCTTCAGGGAACAGAAAATCCAATAGAATCCCATTGCTGATGTACAGGCATCTGCAGACGTTCATTAACTTGCTAATTCTTTCACAAAATAGCGACATAAGGAATCAAGCATATATTCTGGCAGGAGCAGCTATGTTAAGCACCGGTGCCTTTGACAGAAACCCGTGTGAAACTGACGCATGGTTCTTATTTTTGCCTGGTTATAGCAGAATTAAATCATCTGTTGAGGTGCAAGCAGTAGAAGTGCTGCAGAGCCTGTCTGCAGTAGTTGTCTCATTCTTAGCTGATGCTATTTCCACCATTGGGAATAATCTGTTCAAACATTGGGATATTGTTAGGCAGTATATATCCTGCTTAAAAGGCTTTAAAGGTAACTAGTAATTTATTTGCTTTTGTTGACCTTATATTGTTTTATTTGCATACATAGTTGTAAATCAAATTTGTAGTTACTAATAATAATTAACTAATTTTCTTTGTCCACCATTCCTTGTTGGGATGCCCAAAAATTGCATTCCTTTCCTTTTTTGAACACCTAATACTCTTTCTGTATTCAGAATTTGTTTTCTCACAATTTTTATCCTATATATTTTTTATTTTTTGGTATTAAAAAACCATTGAAAATGAATGCTATAAAAATTTTTAGAATTCTTAAAAAAAATACACTAAATTTAAAGCTTTTTTCCCCCCTTAATCTCCATGAAAGTCAATTGGAAACAACCAAAAAGAGACATGGGGAGTTTTGTATATTTATGCTTCTGTTGAAAACTGCACTAAATTTTCAATGTTTATATGGCTTTAAGCTGTTTCACATTGAGATTGCTTGATGAAATATTGATTGATATGAAATCAAATCGCGATTTTTGCTTGCCTATCTCTTCCAATGTTCAAAGAAATTTATGTGAACAAAGCAGGTCCATGTTTTAGCTATTTCAAGAATTTATGAGATATGCTGCAAGCTTAAAATCCTTTTTCCCTTTTAAAAATTTGCCCACATGAATGGTTTGGTAGCTTTATGGCGTTACGAAGTAAATAGATAATGAACTACTGTATGCTTGATTCGTTCTTTGCCTTAGTTTTGTTATTGCTCTCCGTGTTCTTAGTTATTTTTAATATTAGCTCAATGCAAAGTATTCCTTCTTCATGTTCAATTTATTGACAACTACTTTAAAACCAAGTTTAGCATTGTTGTCTTCTATGTTTTGGGCAGTAAAAGCTTATGTGAGGTTGACGAAGCTGTTACATTTATTGCAAGAGCATGCTATTCTTTGGAATCTGCGGGTAGCAATATTTTCTGACAAGATTAGCATAAAATTGGTTCTGACATGTTTGGTATTTGATATTAAAAATATCATATACTCACCATATAGAGAAGAATCGTATAGGGGGTTTAAGACATTAGATGTTTTGAGCCTGTCAGATTTTGTGTCAACTAACAAAGTTACACTAATAAAATTTGAAATTATGGCGAATAGAAATTTGAAATTATGGCAAATTTGCTAATAGGTATGAAAATAATTCTTGTTTTCTAATGTAAAATAAGTTGGGAAGAGGTTTTGATCTGTGGTTCAAGATCTTTCTGTCCCTTGAAATTCATGATAAATGGAAGTATTATTTAATGAAGCCACTGCTTATGTTCTGCAGGTAAATCACCTAACTTTAGCCCTCTCATTATATGTGCCCTTGATAAGTGTCTAAGATTGCTCAATTCCTCATCTGGAACCTTTTCCTTATCTGAGAAGTCAATGGTATCATTGTATGTGTGCAATACATTGAAGCATCTCTTGGCGACACAGGTACAGAATTTATGCTTTAGCTAATGCTTGAATACTGTCTATTTTTATTTTCTAAGATAACTGAAATTTGATAGGTAGATGCGAGATTATTGTCTGCTTTGATTCAATCAGTTTTGTCCAAGGGACTTGGTGATCGCCATTCCATGGTCAATGATTCCGGGGATTTCTTATGTGAGTGGAGGCCGCTGAAGGGCTTATTGTACTTTTCACAAAATGCATTTCATGAACAACCTCAGTACTCAATTGAGAAAACTGCCACCGCTAATGATAGTTCTTTTGCAAATATGCTTAGTGAAGTGAAAAAATATATTGCAAATGAGCATTGTGGTGAACTAACTGGAATAGTTAAAGCCTTTTATGCTGCAACCTTATGTGCAACACCTGAGGATCTATTAATGAATTTTCCTTTGGTAATGACTATTTCTCTGAAACTTGGAGTAGCTGTCCCACTATTTTCATCAATAATATTTAGTGAGCAAAATTTTCTTGTTGGTCTTTCTAATTTATGGCCTGAATTGTTTTTCCCTGGCCTGGAATTGGCTTTGACAATGACCCATCAGAAAGGAAACGATGATGCTGAAGGAATGCCCTCTAACATTGATCTTGATACAGCACAATCAGCTGCCACAGCATTTAGTTTTCTTTTGAAACAAGTTCCCTTTCATGTGTTATTTTCTGCAATTATAAGCATTGACGCCCTTTATTTATCTGAGCACTCCAAAATAAAAGACTTGCTTTTGGCTAAGAAGTCAGAATGGACTAGTGATTACCACATTTCCCGTCTGCGCCTTGTGTTATTTTGGTTTTATCGTGTACGATTCTTTTATAGAAACAAACAGTTAACTGAACTGGAGCAACTTTCTGATATGTGTTTGAGTCTTGTAAAGAACATGTTTTCCCAACTGTTGGCTTTAAAGCCTGATTTTGAATGTTCAACGGATAGTGAGGTTCCTTTGTCAGCAGAAACCGTAAGAGAAGTGGCAGAAACCATCTTATGTCATCCGGAAGTGATGTTATCGCTGACTTGCCCTTTGTGCTGGAATAAGGAGGTGACTCAGATCACAATAGGACTCTTAGGGAATAGTCTGGAGACATTTCTGAGTTTATCTAGGCAAGGACTTCATAAACTAGATCATCATGTCCTGGATCTGTTGACTGCAACTTTGGACTACTACTTGTCTGTTTCCAAAAGCCATTATTCTGTCATTCAAGATGGAGCAAAGGGGACATTTCGGAGGGCTTTCAGTTCCCTGGTACAAAGGCTGTTTCTGGACCTAAGGGACAGATTTGATGTGTGCATTTCTAGTGGAGATTTGCAGCCACTTCTCTCATCATTTTGTGCTGTACATGCTTTGCTTCAATATATATCCCCTTATCAGCTTCTTGAATTGGGGCATTGGATGTTTAGTAGAATTGATGAGAATGAACTGACAGTTGACAATGTTCATGTAGTGTCCGCTTTGTCTGTTGGTTTTTCTATTGCTGGTGGTGGTTTTGAAGTTCTGTCTACTTATTTGCAGCAGCCTCCAATAAAGAGAGCACCATATGATTTCTTATGGGAAGTGGAAGAGAATCCTTTTGATGTTAACCTTTTGGTGGATATCTATGTTAAAGTTTGTAAATTTGCCCGTAATTTTAAATTGGATTTTGCTGATGCGTGTTTACTAAGAGTTGTTAGTGCTCTTTATAGGCAAAGAAACACACATGATGGTAAAGTTCATCCATCAAGTGTGGTAATGTCGAGGGTTATAATCAGCACTCCAGTGGAAATGGTTTCTCATTGCATTGATAGGACCAGCATTGCAAAAGGTAAACTTTTGCATCTTCTTGTTGAGATGAGTCCCCTGCATCTGTCAATCTTTGGGCAATTGTTTTTAAGTATCTTAAACAAAAAATTTCTTACCAATGGCGTTTTGATGAAAGAAGTCTCTGGCTCTGCCCTTTCGGATCAGGATTATTTGATGCTTCTACCTGCAGCTTTATCATTGCTAAATTCTGCTTTTGTGAAATTTGAGAAGCATTTTTACCAGCATTTTAAAAGTATACCATCTTTTTATTCGAGGATGCTGTTGAATGGTTTCATGCATTGGAAGAGCTTTGTGTCCAGAGATATATTTCAGGAGGAGTTCAGTGAGTTCTTGCCGTCTTCTACCGTAGAACTTTTTAATCTGGTTGATGGAAGTCTTCTTGGGAAATCAATTCATTTGTTGAGATATCACTTTTTCTTAAATGGAGACTCCTTGAAACTGAAAAAGCGATTGGAGCTTTTTAATTCCATTTTTGCATGTTCTGTTACACATGAAGAACTGCTTGATTGGGATGCTCGTGAGATGGATTTTAATTCAGTTAACAAGTCATTGAACCATATTAATAAAGTTGTTGCCAAAATATCATTCTGTAGGATGCTGTTATTTCCGGAAGATGATAAAGTTCTGTTTATGCCCAAAGAAGCAGATGAAAACATTAAAGAAACCTCATTAATTTTGGGGTCTAATAAAGTGGACTCATCGAGAATGCACTTTATGAATGCTTTAGTGGGTGCATGGCAATGGATGGTTAATAAGTTACCTTTAGTTCCAGAGGATTCCTCATCAATAATCGCAAAAGGTGGGGATTGCCCATACAGATGTTTGGAAGTTTTCGTCTTCAGAAGTATCCTTGAACTGACCTGCAAAATGCAAAGTTATCTAATTCAGTTGCAAACTATTCCTTTTGTGGATCAATTAATGAGATCCACTCTCCTCCACAGATTTGAGGATTCCGATACACTGAGAACTCTAAGAAGCATCCTTTTATTGCTGTCAGAGGGAAAATTCTCACGTGTTCTATGCCTTCAAATGTTGCTTGGTCATTCTCAGTTTGGCCCTATGATTCACTCTATCTCTAAATCATCTGTCTCCGAGACCGGTACATTATTCAGGCCTATGTCCAGTATTCTGGGATTGCTTGTTATCCCTGCTATGCCTTCAAATATGATGGATGGCAAGGATGATCAAGAAGCAGCTGAGATGTGTGTGAAGCGGTTAGAAATTCTTAAGTTACTTAGAACACTTCTTCAGTCTAGTGCTAATCAGCCTGGTTTTGATTGTGGAAATGATAATGGCATAAATCTTAAAGAATTGCATTTATTGCTTTTGTCTTCTTATGGTGCAACCCTTAGTGAAATTGACTTGGAGATATACAGTTTGATGAATGAGATTGAGTCAATTGATTCATCGGAATCTGAATATATTACAGAAATGGATTACCTTTGGGGCAGTGCTGCTATGAAAGTAAAAAAGGAACACCTGCTGGAGCATGGTGCTTCTACTGATATCATGACTGATACTGAAGCAGTTCAAGAAGGTCGAAAAATTAAGTATAGGGAGAATCTTCCGGTTGATCCAAAAGTATGTGCTGCAACAGTGTTGCACTTCCCTTATGATAGAACTGCCAGTGAAGAGCCTTTATCCTTGAACAAGTTTCAAACTGATTATCTTAAGGACGTGATTGAGGTATATCTTTAGTTACTGTTTTCTATTATTTTGAATTTTGTTCTGTAGCTCTGACATTTGTATTGCATGTTATGATTATGCTATAACAATTTTATGATTTCAATGTTTGCAGCCACATTCTCCTGGTGCTGGAAAAATTCTGCGTTATGATCCTGTTTATATCATGCGCTTTTCAATTCATAGTTTGTCAGCAGGCTACATTGAACCCGTCGAGTTTGCTGGTTTGGGCCTACTTGCAGTTGCATTTGTTAGTACGTCTTCTCTTGATGTCGGGATGAGAAAATTGGCATATGAAGTTCTTTCAAGATTCAAGATTTCACTGGAGGTACTGGATTTTTATTTATTTTTTATTTTTTTGATATCAGTATCAGTTACTGTTGCATTATTTTTTTTTCTGGTAAAAGGGTGGGTCAATGTTCCTTAACAATACCAATTAAACAAGTATGTGATATCCAACTCCAGCAATGTCAGCAAGCCAAAGAGGTTTCAGATGGTCTGGAGCTTGCTTGTAAATCTGGATTCTGGGCTGTTTAAATTAACTTTTGTTGGCTAGCCATTCTGCAATGAAATTATTTTGCCTAGGGGTGTGGGAAAGCCCCCTGTCCAATTGGTGTTCAAGAATCTTTTATGGGTTGGATGATATGGGAAAGAGGGTGTTAAGTTGGGGTGGCTTGTTTGACCACTAGCACTGAGCTTAATGAATCAGTCTTTGTTTCCATTCTGTCCAGTTCAATACTCTTGACCGTTTAAATTCTATGATATATTCCTGAAAGTTCAGCAAGGTCGATTATGCAATCTCCAAAGAATCCAGTGAATTATGCCATTTCATTCCCCTCTAAAAACTCTGTCAGCACCTGCTTTTTCCAGCTACTATCCATGTTGAGTTTAAGCCAACCTAAATCTGGTTTAACCTAATGGAGAAGGATATCTGATCGAGGATCCTTTTTCTCTCAGCTCATGGACATGGTGAGCCTTTCTTTGATAACTTTTCCTATGAACTCTCATTTTGCCATCCCTGTAACTATCATTTGCTAAAACAGCCCTATTCTTTTACTTCTGTATAAGCCTCATCATGTTTGTAAACAACATAGTGAGTTCCATTCCCCAAACATCTCATTTTCCTATCAATGATACCAAAGAACCAATTATGGTTAGATGCTTTGTAGAACATACCTTGCTTCCATGGGGAAAGGACACTATCCGTAGGCATATTCCTTCAGGGCAGGTCTATCAAAACGTGAAGGGTGTTTTTCAGACAATTCCATTAAAACTAAAGCTTGCATCTTCCCCCAATTCCTCTTTTTTGGTGCACTTCCATCATGCATGCATTTTTCTCTAAAGACATTAACTCACATTCAAAAATTTTCTTTATGGCTATTTAACATGTCCCCTTAATAGCTATAGAGTAATAGTTGTTTATGTGTGTGTTTCATAAAAAATTCTTAAGGGAGAATAATCAGTAGGATTTTATAATTATGATAACTTTCTCCATGTGCCTTAAACTTTTGGTCATAAGTGTATGTCCTTTTTGTCTTTGTCAAAATGAGCGTATGAGTGACCTGCAAAGTTATGTTGCCTTCAAATACAGACAGGCAGAAAGCAAATCTTATTCTCAGATCTTTTTTTTTTGGCTGTACAGTCAGTGTAATGATGTTCACACGATATGAATATCTTGCCTCTAACTACTTTGGCAAATAACAGACACAAGTTGAACTAATAAAACCTATTTTTTTAAGGTAAACTGCCCCTCCTGGTGAATTTATATTGTAAGTCACTCTGTGGCTGGCTCACGGTTTGCCTGTTTTAGTTCGATGCTTCCTCAATCTGGAAAATCGGCAAATTATGAGATTTCTCCATATTAACTAATTCTTTCTGGAACTGCGTTCTCCAAACATTCGTAATTGAATGTTGACTAGTACTTAAGCTGTTAAGTGGCTTAGATATTTTGATATGTGGATATTATGTTTTACGGATTAATTGTTTTTGCATCAGTTTGCTAATTGCACGGAATTTTTAGTGAAGTAATGTTTATCCAAAGTTCAAATTAATTATTTCAGGGGTGTCTGAAGAAAAAAGATGTTATGCGACTTCACCTGTTGTTGATGTATATGCAAAATGGTATAGAAGAACCATGGCAAAGAATACCTTCTGTTATGGCCATTTTTGCTGCAGAGACGTCGCTGATTTTGTTGGATCCTTTGCATGAACATTATTCTACCTTAAATAAGCTTTTGATGGACTCCTCTAGGGTGAATATGAAGGTACTTGTTTATTACTAAGACTATTTTATAAAATGCCAAAAACTTTTTGCTAAATATCCTTTCTTTAAATTGCTTTTTCTTTTCTAATTTTACCATGTATGTAGCCAACACTTTATATGGTTCATTTGTGTTTGCAGCAAATACCCCTGTTCCATGATTTTTTCCATAGTAATGCTGTTAACTTTAGGGCACAGCGGCTCTGGATACTTCGCCTAGCCTATGCAGGGCTTAATTTAGAGGATGATGCTTGGTTATATATGAAGAGTTCTGTTCTAGAGACTTTGATGAGTTTCTATGTTTCCCCTCTTTCAGATGTTGAGTCAAAGAAATTAATTCTTCAGGTAATATTTAGGCTCTCATGGCTGGTTGCTTGTTCTTTTATATACTTTTATATCATATTTTCGCTAGCCTGTTCTTGTCATTGCGCATTTCTTGAAAATGTTCAAGGCGACAGTCTGTCTGTAAATTAGTTCACTGATTATCATCTTATCACTGAAACATACTATAATCTTACTGTTACCAAGATTCTGGTCCCTATGCATACTTCCTTTTTGAAAGAGCTTGGAGATTAAGAAAATATTAAAGAAATTCACACTAATGATGATTGGCAGTATATTCAGGTCTTACACTATAATAAATTGAGTAAAATAGATCATTTTGTACTGAGTTGATGAACAGCAATAGTAATGAAGTGTGTATTGGAAGTTTGATAATTGTGGTTTAGGGTCCTTGAAAGTTTAGATTGTATTACGTATATCTAAGGAAAAGAATAAAGTAGTTGGGCAGTCCTTGAAGAACTTAAGTGTGGTGAATGGTGACTTGTGAGGTATGTTAGAGGTATAAAGTGTAATGGTTTTAATATCCTAATGAGTATTTAATGGGAAAAAAATGGAAAACGAGTAATTAAGGCTAGAGTTAGGGCTTTGAAGGCACTAGAAAGGGAAAAAGGGAGGTGAAAATGAGCCAAAATATTACTCAAATGAAGATGTAGGGATTTATAACATATTATTGGGATAAATGTAAGATTAAGGCGGAGTTCTTTATGTTCTCCAATAGAATCATATTACGTGTCAAAATTGCTGACATAGTATTGGAGAGTTCAAGGTGAATTTAATGCGGACTCCACAATTTTAATATATTAGTACATGGTTTTACAAGGAACCCAAGAAACTACACTTAAGCTAATATGATGTGATCTGATGAAAGTTATCTGTTCAATCAAATATATACTGAATCTCCATGTGGCATGGAAGACACTGTGATCATTTGAGTTTCCTATGATAGGTTGAGGTTTGAGGAATGATTCTCCTTAATGAATCCTACACTGGGGAAGTGAGCCGGTTAAACTAGTGTTACATCCTATCTCGTTCTAGCTACGGTTTACTTTTTCATCTGGTTTGTTCAATTAATTATGGAAAAAGATAATCATAACAATAATAAGGATAACGTGTTGCCATATAGTTAATGGGAGTCATATGCATTTTGGTGCTAGTGGAAATAAATATGAAACACAATAAGATTAGGCAATAGATATCGTAGTTGTTAATTGTAGGGACCTAATGATTGATTGAGATAAATATGTTAACTTAATATTGGCCATCTACAAGAATCAGCCCTTGGCTTTCGGTTGTGGCAATTCTTTGAAATCCCAACAATAGAAGTGTGGAGGATTATTGGGAACAGAGGACATATATTTTGTTGATGCTGGTTCTCGCTTTAATCTTAAATAGTTCTCTTTCATTCAATGTCATTTAAGCTAAACAATTATAGCCAACGCAAATGGAACAAATTCTATGCTTGAAAAATGAGGATGTGAAAGTTACTTTAATACTTAGTATTGTTGTTGATGAGCTGCCTAATAAAGTAAGGCACTTCATTTATTTTGCTTTGCAGATACTGAAAAAGTCT
>JBBYHL010000017.1:2951351-2962230 GCA_038381835.1 Adansonia madagascariensis | reverse complement strand
ATAAAGTATATCATCAATTTATCATTTTTTAATTTAATTAGTTAAATTTATTAAATATTGACAGTTTATGCATGTTACTAAAAAAATTTTAAATACGTCTTTGAATAATAATAATAATAATTATTATTATTATTACTATTGTTATTATTATTATTTAGAGTAATGATAATAATTAGAGTTTGATAACAATATAATAAAGTAATAAATAAATTAAAAAATATTAAAGCCATAATAGCCAATACCATATCAAAATTAAAAAAAACCATATGTTAAACTAGCAACTAGATCTGCCTATGAGCTAAACGACCTATCTATAAGCCAGACAGCCTGCCCAACATAATAGGCTCAGCACGATCAAGCCTAAGTCTTAGATTTTAAGTTTCCAGTATACTCGACTTGAAACAGTATTTTTTTAAATAAAATAATATATTTTATTTAAATTTAATTATAAAATATGTAACTATTACTATAAAAATAACTTTTTAATATTATGAACAATGATTTGTACTTAAATAGGTGGGCCAGGACAAATTCGGCTCTGAGCTTAGAATTTAAAAATTTTTCAGGCCATGGATAAACCCATAGAACCGAACTAAGATTTTTTTTCGGGCCAGACGGGACCAAATTCGTGCCTAGTTTAGAATTTAAAATTATGTAAAAGTGATTACATTTAACATAAAATAAAAAAATATATAAACTATACTCAAACTCGAACCCAACTTGAATCCAAACCCAAACCCGAATTGACCTAAACCCGAATGGACCCGAACTCGAATGAGCCCGAACCCAAATGGATCCGAACCCGAAAGAATCCGAACCCAAATCAACTCAAACCCGAAAAAACTCAAACTCAAAATGATCCATCCCGAACCCGCCCAATTGTCACCTCTAATCCTTACGTCCCTTATGTCCTTATGTTTGAAACAGTTGAGGCGATATTCACCTCCGGAGTCTGAACCGAAAGAAAACCTCCAGACGTCCTCACCTTGCGTCCCTTTTGCAGGACATCTTCCAGGCTACTTGGATCACTTCGACCCTCATGGGCCAGACATCGACCTGGGTGCTCCTGACTTCAACCCTGGCGCTCCAAACACATCAGGACTGGCATGCCTGCCAGGACTGCGCAAGCTTCCTTTGCCACAAGGACCATGTCCATCCTTATGGACTTTCGTAGTTGCAGGCACCACCATTTCCACCCGCAAGACTAAAAATTATTGAGGCACCAGACAAGACCTGTCAGTCAGCAATGCAGTGCATGCGATTTGACACTAGCAATTGTCGAACAACAATACCGCCTGATCTTAGTGTTATATTTACTTAAATTTTTCGAGTCAAAATTAATTTATCAAAACAATTGTAGTGCGCAATTTGACGCTTACATAACCCGTCAACGTAATCTCAATGCTTGACATGTCAAATTAAGCACCTTTTGAACCGTTAATTGGTTCACTAGAATATCATGCGTTTCATTTTCCCAACTCATATTAGTCTGACACGTGTCTCACTTGAATTGGCCAGTTATTTCTGACGTAAACACAAGATGTTAAAATGATGAGAAAATCAACATCACTATTTTGACTAATATTCGACATTTTCCGCTCACCACAAGTACCATAGAATTGTCGCAATATTCTAGTGCATGTCTAGTGTATACTATAAATTTTTGGCATGATTTATTTAACTGATATCTTCCAAGCTGAAAAAATATGCATTAATATAAAATAAGATGGCAAAATTTGATATTTATCCATTTCGAATGTAGAGGGTTTTCTTAAAAAAATAGGACGATTTTGGATATAATCCACATTCACGGAGGTGATGATTTTGAGCCTGTAATTATTTAAATAAAATGTACCTCTAGTTATTATTGATCAAGAACCCAGCCCGACTTCAAGTACACGAAGATGAACACCCCGTATGAGCCTTCTAGTCTATATCATTTTCTTGATAATTACCTTATGATGGTACACAGGCAATTTATATAGACTAGACTAAGGACTTATACGAGAAAACTAATTAGAGTTGTATCTTACCATCAAGGAGTCTGTATTCTAATTAGGTATTGAAGTAGAGTTTAACTGTTATCACTAGAGTAGTTAAACTGAATTGGGATTTACTTTATAATTTTACCTTAATAATTTGATTTAATTATCTTGGTCCATTTATTATCATGTGGGCCATATAAAGTCCAACATTCTCCCACTTGGCCTATATGATAAACCAAGAACTTAAATAGGTGATAATTACATCCAAAACTTTAGCATGACCATAAGTTACTCTAGCCCGACTCCCACTCAATTAAAGATTTTACATAGCACGAATCATGGCAATAGCATTCTAAAACGAATATTCCCTTCCATTATTATAATGTATGATTATCTCTAAAAGAGCACTTTATGGGATAATACTTTACGAATAAATTTTCTTTCATCATTCAAGGTCCACTTGACATGTAATCTTTATGTGCACAAACTGAAACATGTCCATAAACTCTAAGAATGTGAAATTAACATAATCAAAGAAGCCAAAATACATCTTAATAGAATTTAACTAGCCCCATATGATCCACATGAATTTTAACTATTTTGTTGATAATGCTTTAGTCATGGGATCGACTATTATTAAATCTGTACTGATGTATTCGATATCCACTTCTTGCTTCTTTTAGAGTCTCCAACAACAAGCTATTTTATATCTGTTCGCTTGCTGCGACTCCTACTTCTATCATTCTTAAAAAAGCATAATGTATAAGAGTTGTCATAATAGATCTTTAATGGCCTTGTTGACAACTCTAAAGCTAGAGATTAAATATCTCAACTTTATTGCATGTGATATTATTTTATAAAATAATTCATTTAGCAGATTTCATAGTCCAAGGCCAAAAATACTTTAATATTTGTCAAGCACTTCTACTATAAACCTTATGTCAATTTTCGTATAAACTTGATGTATAAGGCTCACAATATTACATGCATATTTAATGCCTTTCATATGCTCTTTTTTCAAATTATTTAGAGATATTAGCTTAGATTGAAATTCTCTTTCACAATTTATACCCTTATAGGTGAATGGCTTTGCATCTTAATTCTTCTTAAAACTATCTCAACATAGACTTCCTAAGATAGATTTAATGTCTTTTCAATCCTATCTCTATGAATCTTTATGCTTATGACATATGAAGTTTCATTCAAATTCTTCATATCAAGTTTTAAGAAAGAGAACCTCTATCTCATGTAACAAAGCTGAATCACTTCTTGTAAGGAGAAAGTCACCAACATATAAGACTAAAATTATGACTTTACTCCAATTGACTTTAAGGTATAAACAATGATCAACAACAATTTTAGTAAAGTCGAATGATGTCTCAGCATTATTAAACTTTACATACCATTAGTGGGATACTTGTTTTAGTCTATATATTGATCTTTCAAAGAAACCTCCAGGTATAATCATGTATACCTCTTCTCAAGATCCTTATTCAAGTAAGTTATTTTCACCACCATTTATTGTAACTCTTAATAAAAAATGAGCAACAAAAGCTATGATAATTCTTAATGAAACTTTCTTAAAAGTTGGAGAAAGTTTAATGGTAATTAATACATTTTTTGAGTGAAACCATTGTCTAGAAATTTAAGCTTATACCGGTTAACATTACCAAATGATAATTTAATAAGTTACTAGACTAGATTATTAGCCATTGGTTCCATCTCTTTTATCATAGTTTTATGCCAAAGTATGAAATTTTTACTATTCATGACTAGTGAAAACAAGATCATCTTTATGTCTAATATCAAAATTAGACTTTTATAGGTACACAACCAAGTAATAGAAATGGCTAGTTTTTTACCCATTGGATCTCTTAATCCTATAATTATTTGTACATTTTGTATACCTTTAGTCAGTGAGATTAATCATCTATTGTAAAAGTTATACTTGATTTGATTGCTCTCCAGTTAATTCTATATGTTTTTTTTTGAGAAAAATCAAGTTCTTTACAAAAGGTCAATCTAAATAAATTTATTCCTCAATATTAACCTTACGAGGAAAGTTACTCCCACTGGACCCATGATCCACAAGAAACTTAGCATTTCTAGCTTTAACAATCCTAATTGAATATGAGAGACATTTAAAACTTTTATCCTTTTAAGTTAATTACGTAACTTACAACTGCTAGCTTATTCTTGGATCCAGTTTGCTTATGTTTGTGTTGCAAGCCTTCATTTTAACTGGACAACCCCAGTTCATAATGTCTTAAGTCAGATTCCAACTATTCCATAATTCTAAGGAAATTTAGAAAATAATTTAGTTGGCACTTTAATAAAGACATCATAGCAATTTTAATGCATCAATCCATAAACTTAGGGGAAAGTGTATGATTTTTAAATATTACAGTGCTTTCTTTAGCTCCTTTTAGTGGGCTTGTTAGTTTGCTTTTTCCTTAATGCAACTAACTTAAATGTCAAACTCAAGAGTTTCAAGAGTTCCATCATTGTCAATTCTCCTCAATTTCTATATGGAGATGTGACACAATCTTTATACCATAACTTTAAAGGACTTTTATATGTAGCACTTCTTTACTACCAGAAATTATGTAAAATAGTTAACAAACTTATTCTCACAATCAGGATCCAAATTAATGATGAAAAATCTAATAGAAAATTCTTTTTTCAAAATTCAATAATAGAATTTAAAAATTTAAATTCAAAACCGTTTTAATTAAGAAAATTTCTAAAATAAAGGTAAAACTTTTTTAAGTTTTAAAACAAATCTTAATTTCAAAAATGATCCTGATAGTCCTTAACGATTTCTATGGTAGATGTTCCTCCCACTTCCCTTTATGAAACTTTAAATGGTTATAGAAATATAATTCGTTGAACATAAGTCTAACCACTATATATTATTAGGAATATCACTAAAGACATTCATACGAAATGAGTTTACCTTTATTTTCAAGTCCCTTTTATACTTAGGCAATTTTTCTTTATGTATCTGAATTAAAACAAAATGACGGACTTGATGCCATTTTTTTTTTTGCATTTTTCTTTTTTTCACTTTTATTGCCTATTTATCACTTTTTACCTTGAGTTACTAGGCTAACTGAATCTAGTTTCTCATTCTTTAATCTCTTATCCTCTTGAACACATAAAACTGAGAGTTCATTGATAGACCATTTTCTTTATATGTGTTTCTCATTGTCATACTCATTAAGAAAAAAGTTGAATATGAAAGTGATAAGAAATTTACTCAAAAAAACTTAATTTCAAAGATTTAAGTTAAGCAACAATATCTCTCAAATCTCATAATGTGCTCATACACAATTTTAGAATTATTGCACTTTATTCCTGAATGCTTCCTTATTAGGGTGATAGCCAAAACCTTATCAGATCTAACAATTTGATCTTTAGTGGCTTTGCAATTATCCTTGACCTTATAGCAATTGGGATGAAATCCAAATTGAATGACTAATAGAGATTTGATGCATATCATCCTTAAATGGTCAGATTGCTTCCACTGTACATCGAAATCTATTTATTTTTGCGCACTTTATTCATTGAGGATAAATCGTCCACCTGAAACACTAAGTCAAGGTCCTTACACCCAAAATAACTTAATTTACTCTTTTATTAGAGTAATCCTTACATCACCGAATAGCATTTCATTATAGCAGTCTTATTAATCACAATAGTAAAAATTGTTGCAAAATGCACGGAACTATTTTTTAATTGAATAAAATACTTTATATTCAAAATGTAAATCTAAACCTTTCTGTGAGTAAAGGTGCATCATGCAAATGAATTTACACAATTTTAATGATAAAATAATAACTTTAAAAAACTAAAATTAAATAATCCATACCTGTGGGCCTAGAAAAATTTAACTTCAATGTTATATTGTTTCATCCTTTAACCATTTTACAAAATTAATTATTTTCCTGTGGGGCAAAATAACTAATTTCATGGTCTAAGACTTTATGGATGTCATTTTCTTTATGTAGCTTTAAATAACTACTATTTTATCTAAATAAAGTAACTAAAGATGCTATGGCTACTCTTAAGTTAATAATTTAGAACTTAATAATAACATCCGACATACATGCATAAAACTTATTGCATATCACAATATTCTTTATCGATGTCATTTTCTTAAAGGAAACTTTTTTTTAAATAACTAACAATTATCATCTAAATCAATCAACTTAAGATGCTGTAGCTACTCCTAAGCTAGCAATTTAGAACTTTAATAATGATATTCCTAATATATACATAAACTTTTTATTGCATATTAATAATTGCAGCGGAATATAATATTAAATCACGTTAACTTATTGTAATTATAGCATAAATAATTACATATTAATATCATCCTATGTATGTAGTTATTTAAAGAAAACTTTATTTTAAATAACTACTAATTTAACTAAATCAATTAACTTAAGATGCTATGGCAAGCAATCGATTTAGATTCTTTATAATGACATAATATATGTACACCATAAATAATTACATATGTGATTTAATAACTTAAATATATATCAAATAAATTCATAGCATAAAACTTTATTGATATTTACTGTATGTAGTTATTTAAAGAAAATTCTTTATTTTAAATAACTACTAATTTATCTAAATCATATAAATCCAAATGCTTTGGCTAATACCAAGCTAGTGATTTAGATCCTCAACAATGACATCATCCCTTATGTACTAAAAATTTACATACAATAACAAAATTTCAGATCGTCATGCTACAACTGATTCAAAAATTATAACATAAAAAATATATCTTCCATAGCATGGATCCTTTAACCACATAAAATATGCTCAAGACCATTATCATATACCTAATTGATGAATAAATTTTATGGCATAAATGTGCATATTAAAATTGAAATACTAATTTAGTAAACTGAATTTTACTAAATAAATTTAATTATGTACTTACTTTAGGCTGAAAGCAATAACTATTAACTACTTTATTAAAAGAATACGTACGACTAATAAAATTTCAACACATCAAAATATATTACTATAAATTAATTTTAAAATAAACATGCACATTTTTTTAATTCATTTTAATCATAAATAAATATTAAACACTAAATATTTTATGCAATTAGAATTTTTAAAATCATGACTATATTAAACACAAAATTGTGAACTAGACCAAAAGTAATATGGATAGAATTTGGATGGGTCCATTAATGCGCCACGTCACCATCCCATGTATTCGTCCACCCATCCATGTGCGTGTGTTATGGCCTAAAGTCGGCTAATCCAACCCTTTTCCTTGCCAGAATTGATCATGGCATGCCATGTTCTTCATTCAATTTTTTTATCCAATAAAAACAACTTTGGGCACACAATAAACACAAAATTGAGCGTGCTCGACTCTTGGTTTATAAATGCAAAATAAAATTAAGCGATAAACCTTTGGATTTCATATAAAAATAAAAAACTGTTTAAAATATTTGATTCACTATCTTTTAACAGTAAATCTTAATGTGATTAAAACCACTTTCAACCTTGCAAGGTACCATGAAAAATTTCATACAGCAAATTATATTAAGATATATACGTAAATGCTTATCCAATTCTTGAATTGAGTTTTATTTTATATGTTAAAAAACTCAATTTATTCCTTGATTTTTTCGGCAAATTTAGTTGTTAAACTCATATATATTAACATGATTTTAATCCTCTCGTGCATGTATGTATATATATTATAATTTAACAATTTAATCAATTATTACATACTCATGAAGAAATAAGGCAGCGAGTTTTATAATCTGAATAACATAACAAGAGAACTTAGCTCTGATGTCACATATAATAATTTAAATAAAGTGTATTTCTAGTTATTGTTGATCAAGAACCTAGCCACTTCAAGTACACGAAGATGAACACCTCGTATAAGCCTTCTAGTCTATATCATTTTCTTGATAATTACCTTACGATGGTGCACATGCAATTTATATAGGCTAGACTAGGAACCTATACTAGAAGACTAATTAAAGTATATCCTACCATCAAGGAGTTTGTATTCTAATTAGGTATTGAAGTAGAGTTTAACTCTTATCACTAAAGTATTTAAACTGAATTATGATTTATTTTATAATTTTATCTTAATAATTTAATTTAATTATCTTAATCTATTTATTATTATGTGGATCACGTAAAGTCCAACACAGCCTTCACATAAGAGTTCTTATGGGGTCAAAATGAATAAATCCCAGTTTTGACCCCGCCCGCCCCACCCTATTGTCTTCCTAATAAAAGAGTTTACCCAATATCGATCAGTCTTCAGGATTCTGTTATCCCGACTGACCTATCGCACCGAACCAAAAATTCATTCAAGGGAGAGCTGCTTGGTTTATTGAAGTATTTCTCTTTGATGACACAACACACCACAACACATGACTTCCTTAAATTTTCTCTTCTTTTCTTCTGCCTAACTCTGATGCCAAATCCAAAGGATTTCCCTTCTCGAGATTGTGAGAGCAAAGTCTCGTTTTCAATTTACTACAACCCTTTATTACCGTCAACTGCCCCCAACCTTTCAATCTCCTATATATGTCAATTCCATGCAAACCTAGCTAGCTTGCTAACTCCACGGAACAGCCATTTGATATATCAGCAAAGAAGGAGAGATGAGTCGGTTGTTTGCAATTTTTGTGGTTGTTTTGGCAGTTGTGAAAGCAAGTCATGCACGTAATGTGCCTCGCGATGTTGGCCTCGGTAGCCAACAAGCAACGATGCCTGATGATAGCTCAAAGGAACAAATATTGCAAGCCCAGGCACCAAAAGCAGATTCACCAAAGGGTAGTGGCATTGATGACAAGAAGAATTTTATTTACGGCGGAGTTGGTGGCTTTGCTGGGATAGGCGGCTATGCTGGCGTGGCTGGTGGAATCCCTTTACTTGGTGGATTTGGTGGGATTGGGAAATATGGTGGAATTGGTGGTGCAGCCGGAGTAGGTGGTTCTACCGGTCTTGGTGGCCTAGGAGGTTTGGGCGGTGGAGCTGGCGGAGTTGGAGGTCTCGGTGGTGGTGGTGCCGGCCTTGGAGGTGCAGGTGGCCTAGGCGGTGCAACCGGCAGCGGCATTTTCCCATGTCCTTAATGTTTTAGTGATTTGGGTTCCCCATATAGCTAGCATAGTAATGTCTAAATCTCTGATCTAGTGTAATTGTTCACAGTCCGAGAGTCATTTCGGGATTCAGATTCAAGTGCTGCCCAAGTTTAGAGGTCAAGTCTCGGCTTGTGACATAATCTTATTCCTTTCTGTTTCTTTTAGGAATTTAGGTGTTGTTTGTTAGTGCTATTGTCGTTAGAAATGTTAAATGTTTTTGTCTAGGTTTATCGGTGATCTCCTCGGAGACATGTTTAGCTGTTAATCGTGACTGTTGCACTGTTTTTCCTAGTTTCTATTGTTCTTTCATCGATGCATGCAAGGCATGGATTTTTACGTCTTTCTTTCTGCTTAAATTAGGGAATCAACGGTTACCTCGAGCCCATATATACTTTTTCTGCTTGAATTGCCCTAATATCTTTTGTTTCTCAACCATTCTTATCAACCAATACCTCAATGTCGAGCATATAAATCACAATTACAAACGTAATTTTAATTGCATTACATTTATAGTAATTGCGAATATAATATTGTAGTTGTATTTTTTTTTTCTTTTTGCATAATTTAATATAAAACGTAATAATTATAGTTATAATCATAAAATTTATAATCATTTTAAAGTGATATTTTATAAATTATAAAAAAAAACTTATTCATAAGTTGAAAATTGAATTTATGTATATAAGATTATTAGTTATAAATTTAACCGTTATAAACTACTGATAAATACATACTTTAATTTCAATAAGTACTGACGATAAAAAAAAAAGATAAACTTACAAATAACAACCATAACTTTTAAATTATTGCTCCATTGCTCTTAATTTCAACGAAAATGAAGTATTCCATTGAAAAAGAAAAGCAAACAATTTAAAGCATAAGCTTTTTTTAGTGCTTAAGGCTGAATCCATATTTTTTTAAGTAAAACCTAGAGCACATCTTTGTCTTTTTATGATTAAACTAAATCTTTGCAAGGAATTGCAACATTATGCTGTCGACATGCTTGCACGGGTTAAACCCTTTTTTAGGTATATAAGTACGGATAATTTATATTTATATCATTCGTATATTTTATTCTTTCGTAATTATATTTAAAATATTTTATATTTTATATAAATTTTAATATGTTAATAATTTATATCATATAAATTTTAAAATATTCATGTTATGTTTATTATCATATTTTATATTATATTTGATATTACTATTTACGATAATTATTTTGTATTTGATATTATTAAGTCTAAAAGTGAATTATTTTTATGTGGCTATATTATTAATGAGGCAAGTGGAAACTGGACTAGAGTTTGCATGTCTACCACTTGTACGGGCTTGGTGCGACGAAATTACTGCTTCGTTTTTAATGCCTTATAACGTGTGTATACCACGACATTGGCGAAGCAGAGAAACATGAAGAAAGCGTTGGAAAAATTAATAAAGGAAGAGAGTAAGAACGTTGACGGTAAGGCGTGAAAAAATATATTTTTTAAAATTTTACAATGTTTTAAAATATAATAAAATCATAAATATTTTAAATAATTAATAAAAAATACAATATTATTTTTATAAATAAAGTAAAATTACATTTAAAAGTGTTCATGAGTCAAATCAGTTCGTGATTCAAAAAAGATTTTGAATATTTTATGTAAGTTCACTTTTGATCCAACTAGACTTATCCATAATACTCATATTTACTATTTATAATTAATAAAAAATTAAAAATTAAAAAATATATTAATATTTATATATTTT
>JBBYHL010000017.1:2920046-2930297 GCA_038381835.1 Adansonia madagascariensis | reverse complement strand
CTAATCCAAAAACTACCGTTCATTATTCTCATCTTTGCCCTGTTATTTTAATGTTTTGTGGTTCCTACATCATATTCAGAACTACAACGAAATCCCCAAAATACCCTCACCTTCCATCTTGATTTCATTATTCTCAACTACCTCGCTTGCCACTCCTGCAAGCCAAAAGCTTTGAGTTTGCAAATGCCCGGTTGCATTGAAGACACACCTGTAAGATTGCTACAAAAAATTTTTTATCTTCTGTTATTTTCTCGAGAAAGAAGTGGGATCTTGAACTTGAAGTGTTGTTTATTTCGATTGCATTGGTTTATTTTTTGATCTACTATTTGGGTTACTTAGCTTTACTTCGTTTGGTTCATTTCCGAATTCTGATGAGAAGTTGGATGTTTTTTTGGTCAAGAGTGTAAATTTTGGAAAAGATAGTGAGATGGTGGGTAATTTTGAGGTTGAACAGTTTTCATTACGCAAGTTGAGACAATTTCATGGAAGGGTTTTGAGTTTTAGCGACAAAATTATAAAGAGTCATTGTAAGCATTGTGTTTCTGAATCAATCAGTGCACTTGTTCTTATGGGTTTATTTTTATCATTCCTCTTAGCAATGGTATGCACATATTTTTTTGTCTTTCCAAGATATCAGCCGGCGATTCGTACTTATAAAGTTCATGAGTCTGGTCATTTAGTTGGCAAATGCAATGTTTTTGATGGCAAATGGATCCCTGATGACAGTTACCCATTATATAATGCTTCACAATGTCCTTTTGCTGAGAGTGGATTTGATTGTGTGGCCAATGGAAGAAGAGATAGGGGTTATCAAAAATGGAGATGGAAGCCTAAGAACTGTGAAATTCCAAGGTTTAATGCGCATGAGATTCTTGGAAAGCTTCGTGGGAAACGGATTGTTTTTGTTGGTGATTCACTGAGCAGAACACAGTGGGAGTCTATGATATGTTTGCTTGCGCAAGGTGTGCAGGATAAGAGAGATGTATATGAAATTAATGGAAATAAGATCACTAAACGAATTAGGTTTTTAGGGGTGTGGTTCAGTTCATATAATTTACGTATCGACTTTTATCGGTCAGTTTTCTTAGTGCAGCCAGGTTCACCACCAAGGCGTGCACCTAAGAGGGTTAAATCGACTGTCAGACTTGACAAGCTGGATGATATGAGCAAGGAATGGATTGATTCTGATATCTTGATATTTAATTCAGGTCATTGGTGGACGCCAACTAAGCTTTTTGATGTGTAAGTTATCTAGCTATATTTAACTGCTTACATTGGTGTTCTTTGGCGTACACAAACAGAAAATTTTGGTTTGCATTTTTAGTTTATTTAGTTCCAGGAACGTTTACTTGCATCTATTTGTGTTCTAAGCTCTATGAATCACACTAACTGATGTTTGCATTAAAACATGATCTCTATTTTATTTCCGCATCCTTGTTTCGTGTCTAGGATATTGTCTTAGTGGCAATGCATCAAAGACTGCAAATGCACAGACATAGTAAATTTATGTAATCTGATGTGTTGATGTATGATCTTTTCATCTATTTCTATTTTGACCAACCTATATGAATTTAAATCCATTGAACAATTTATGCCTCATTCTCTCGTTGGTGTTCAAATATATTGACGAAGTATTCAGCTGCTCTGACTTTTGCTTTAGGGTTAAATTATGAATCTTTATGCAGTATTCTTTTCTTTATATATTCTAATAGGATTTTCCAGACAGGGGCTGCTATTTTCAGGTAGGTGGATCACTGAAGCTTGGAATGGGGATTACATCTGCCTTTAGAACTGCATTAAAGACTTGGGCATCTTGGGTTGAGACTTCGGTCAACAGAAACAGAACTAGGGTATTCTTCCGGACTTTTGAATCTTCGCATTGGATGTAAGTCATTCTACTTTCACCAGTTTTATTGATATTATTAGCTTTGTAAGTTTGCTTTATTATAAGATTTGAGAAGAAGATATGTAGAGAGCAACCACTCCACCTTAGCTAGAAAGGTAATAATTGTTTGGGGGTACGAAGTTGGGTGATCCATTAAAACTTAAAACTTTGTGGTTTCAAAATTATTTACCATAAACATTATTTTTTATTTAAATAATAGGGCTAAATTTATTAAGCAGGTAGTTCTTTTGAAATCATTTATAGCATGTTTGGTTGGCCAAATACCCTTATTGAGCCCCATAACCTATGCAGCAGTTTGGTTCAAAGAATGGGTGAAACATTCTGGCACTAATCGGTGAAACCACCAAATCCCCATTCGGTGGTGCCCCTAAGAATGGCAATTTGGTGGTCACCAAGAGTAGGCTCAACAAATGAAAAGTTCGAGATACCCTTGTACAAATTTTGAATTCCTAATCGGATAGACCTATTTTCTAGTGACTTATCCGGCAATTAAAACCTTTGTAACAATCAAGAGTCTTTGAAAAGCAAAATAATAAGAAAAACAACATCAAAAATAAAAAAATTGGAGAGAGCTCATAGGTTCTTGCCTTCATGGGTTAGGCTATTTGTAGGGACTTTCAGGCTCAAAAGTTAGGGTGTAGGAAGAGAATATAAAGGGAAGAATATATCAAAAATTGGAGGCCTTTGAAGCAGCGAAGGAAGGTGAAAGGGGAGATTTTTGCTGCAAGCTTTCTTCATAGATTTAAGCTTTTCTTGGTTTTTTTTTAGGGGAAAAAAAAGGAATAGAAAATAAGAAAGAGGAGTGTTTGGATGAATTTTGGGACATTTCTAGCTAGGTGTCTGGCGGTGGCTGGAAAATGGGAACATAGGGTGGTTTATGGGTTTTCTCAAATGTTGAATGTAGATAGAGAAATTGGAGAGGGGGAGAGGTTTTAGAGAAAAGATAGGTTAGAGAGAAAGTGATGAAAATGAAAAAAAAAAAAAAAAAAACTTGGGTTTTATATAATTTTGAAAAATAATAAAAAATGATTTATTATATATTAGAATATTTTTAAATAAAAGTAATATATTTTTAAAAATAAATAAATATAAAAGAATTCATTATTTTATATTTATTTATTTTTATTATTAAATATTTTATTTTTTATATTTTTAATATAATTTTAAGGGATTATTAGTTAAATAATTTGTTTTCCAAATACAAAATAATTATTTATGTTAATGATAAAATAGTCTTTTATTTTTCAATGTCATGTTAACCAACTAAACAAAGTAATATTTATCCTTTTATTCCATTCAATTAACCAACCAATATAATACTTATTCATGCTTTATTTCATTCCCATTGAATAGCTATTTATTTCTCATCAATTTCATTTTGGCAAATCAAACGTAGCGTTAATATTGTGTTGCTTGCTATATAAATGTCAATTGTAGAAGTGAGCTTTAGTGCTTCTCAATAATAATCTCAAGGTTAGGAACGATGTTTAAAAAACTAGACCGAAGGTAAAACTGATGAGATCTTCGCTAACTAGTTAAATTGGCCCAATCAGTTGGCTTGGCTGATTGTATTTAAAAATATTAAATAAGTAATTTTAATGTTAAATAAGTATTAAATATAATAAATATTATACAAAAATATTTATTTGGCAATGGCTGATCATTAGTACAGTTTCAAGGGAGCAAAAACTTGAATCTCATCGCATACAATAAAATTTTTGTAAAAAAGAAAAATATAAAAAGTTTAAAAACCGTGTTTTATGGTTTTTTCTGGGTTTTTACTGGTTCAACCAGTCTTTTTTTAGCACAGGTTAGAAATGCTTTGGCTTTAGTGTATCAGCATATAACTTTGCGGTTCTCTGCTGTTAATTAAGAAGAGCAAGTTGAATAGAAATTTTGCAAGTTTTTTAGTTGAGAAAGAAAGAACTGAGTGATATGGCAAATTCTTTTGCCTATTGAAAATGATATTATGAAAATCCATTTTCAAATGATACTTGCCTATTTATTGGATAACTAAAATCTTGTCACCCTAAGAAAGCATTAAACACCTGCTACAGAAGTATAAACAGAGAATAAAGCATTGACAAGGGCAACTAAAACTGGGATTAAAATCATCAATTACAGCAATAGCCCCATTACTGCATAAAACCCTCTTATTCGAGGAATCAGAATATTAACCAACCAGTTAAGCAAGTGTTGACTTCAGCAGTTTGAGATGACTGCTATTGCTTTCTCAAATTCATCTCCTCCAATTATGTAAGATGTAAGCTGCTTACGTGTCAGGTGACCTTTATCATAACAGTAGCAAAATGCCTTTCGAATATGCATTAGTCCAAGCAAACTAATCATGCCAAATTCTAACTGTCCAAACAAAATGCTTTTTTTTTTTCGTAATTCACTACATCCCTAGATTTTTAAGCAGTTTGCCTCATTGCAGTACTTAGCTAATCGTAATCATTGTGTCTGTACCAGTGGTCGAAACCGTAATTCCTGCAAAGTGACTCGACGCCCTTGGCTGAAAACTAAAGGGAGAGACCGTGCCCGAATTTCTGACAGTATAATTGATGTTGTAAAGAAAATGACAACTCCTGTGACAGTGTTACACGTTACCCTCATGGGGGCTTTTCGTAGTGATGCTCATGTGGGCACTTGGAGCGACAATCCGTCAGTACCTGATTGTAGCCATTGGTGTTTACCTGGAGTACCTGATACATGGAATGAAATTCTACTGTCAATGATGCTCTAGAAGGATGGAATTACTGTTGTGTGAACAGGAAGATGCAATCCTTTTGCTTCACCTTCGATGCCCCCCCTCCGAAAATTAAGTTGAATAAGAAAAGTCGCTATTAAGTCCCTTATTGGGAGAAAAGATGAATAGAATTTTCTATAGATTTGTTTATGGTTGTCTTAGCTTGACATAAGCTGCAAGATCTAGTATTAGGCTCCAATGTTTTGGATGTAATGCACGTTTACTAATTATTATTAACTGAAAAAAGTCTGAGAGGCAAAAATAAAAATAGTAAGTTTCTGGGTTTTTGAGCTAATCTTTGTTTTTTGTTTTATATCTATGCTATTCAAAGGCAACGAAGAAGAGCAAAACTGGTGATTATGCTAGCAATGACCCTATGAAACACTGTATCATCTTCGTCTGGCTAGCTGCTGAGCGCTAGCATGCAGCGGGATCGACTCTTGAGGATGGAATTAATATAAATCCATATATGCTGGATTCGTCGTTCTTAGGCCTTAGCCTTCGGGCTGATGTTGAGGATCCACCTGCTAATCAAACTTTTACAGTAAGTGTATCATCTTAATCCTTTCATAATATATAAAGTTCTACTAGAACTCTCAACTTGCCAATCACCTGAGTCCAGAGAGGTAGAAACAACAAATACCCTTAATTTTACAACTTGCTGCAACATTCCATGGATTGAATACAAACAGTACACGTACGTACATGCAATTCTATTTTCCCAATAAGTAAAATACAAAGTTAAATGGCTACAGGCTATCAGGTTTCAACAAAGGAATTAACCTTGTTGGTCCGAATTCTCTGTATTTCACGATTTCCTTTTTCATCAGGTGATCATCATTCCTTCCGATTCCAAACTATATCTTACCAGTTTATAAATATTACCTTGTCAAAACGTGCAAGAAATTCTGTTTTCCCAATATGTAAATACAGCATGGCTTGCAGGTTTTTAACCCTTGTTTAACTGAGTTGTTGGCCAAATTAAAGTAGGCCAATTAAGGTTCTTCTTTTTTATTTTTCATTTCTTTTTTAACCAGGTGAACACCTAACCTTTCAGACTCCAAATATATATTTCTTAAGAGTTTGGGGTTTCATATTAGCTTCAGCAGAAAAGCAAGGAAAGTTTAAGAAGTGTTTTCCAATGCAAACAAACCCCATCAGTTCATTCGTACTTTTAACTTAGAATGCGAGCCAAGTCACTTGAAACTTCATGTGAATCCTAATGCCAAAGAAATGCACAACTCTCTATAAATAGGGCTTGCGATGCTACCATTTTCTGCACCAAAGGTTAAATCATTATCAACTTCATACTATCTTCTGACATTACAATGGCATCACCAAATAACCATACTGTTATAATCATCGTGTTTGTCTCATTCGGTGGCCTTTTCCTCCTTGCATTCCTTGCCGTCGCTTTCTTTTGTTTCCTCAAGAAAAAGAAGAAAACAGTTCAAAGAACAGAAATTGTTCATGTTGATGAACATCTGAAAGTGAAGGAGGCTGCTCTGCCTGGTTCCCATGGACCGCAGGCTGTGATTCTAGAAATTGACGATGATGTTCATGTTAACGAAGAGATTGTAAAGACTGAGAAAGTTGAACAAGGCTCTGCGGCGGAAAAGCGCAAGGCCCTTGAGGCAGGAGCAGCTTCGTCAACTTCTGATCATCCTCACCAGCTAGAACACAAGGTCTAGTCGCCAAGTCTTCGGCTGTTCATTACAACAATGTTATATTCATTTAATATTTAGCACAATTGGTGAAATAAACATAAATAACAAAAGAAAATCTGTGCAATAATTGAATTCATGATCACTTTTTCTTTTGTTATTTCTTGAGTTGTACTGACAAGACTTTGCAAAAGTTCTTCAATGGTTAATTGTTTCAGTTATTGTGCAATATGTTTGATAATTTAAATTCTTCACTGACGATCAAAGTTTATTTAAAACAAAACTCAAGTAGTGCTAGGTGTTTGGTAAGGGTTATCCTCCAAAAATTGGAGACCACGGCGATCTATATAGTGAATCGTCCTTTTTGTTGGTTGAGATGATAAGGTCATTGTCTTGAAAGTTGATCTGATTTTTATCCAAGAGAACAAACAAGTTTAATTATAGCCGAAAAGTAAATTTTAAAATTTTTTTATGATTGATTTACGCAACTATAATAAGCGGAATAAACACATTTTTCTTTTCGAATTTTATAAACCTCTGAATTATTTCACTTTTCTTAAATAAATCTTTATACTTTTACTATATCCAAATAAACTTTATCATTTAATTTGTACTTAAATAACCCTTTATTTCAAATGATTCATTCCAATCTAAAAAATTCAAGGGATTACTATAGGAATTTTGAGATAGAGGTAGATTACTTATTAGATTCCACCAAGACACAAATTTAGACTAAGTCTCCAACATAAAAAAATCTTCGTGCAGTACAAAAAAAAAAAAAGAGGTTTTAGGCACGCTAAATAGCAATGAAAAAAATATTCGTCGCTAATTAGCGACAAAAATTGTGACGATAAATACAATTGTCAAATGTTTGTCGCAAAATTCATCGTAAAATACAAAGGGTACATTTGCAACAAGTGATTTGTCATAAAAATCATCACTAATATTGACGCAAAATGGAACCAAATTTTGTGACAAATGATTCCTTGCCCAATTTGTTGCTAAAGTTGCAACAGACAAGTTTTGTCGCTAAAAGTCATGCCTAAGTGTTGAGCATAATGGCACCGAATTTTGCGATAAAAAATTCATCGCTGACTTTCATCGCTAATTTAGCGACAAATAACATTTATTGCAAAATTTGTTGCTGAATTATTAATGTATAAAGTCATCACTAATGTTGTCGTTAATTTGTGACAAACAACATTCATTCTAAATTAGCGACGAAATTAGCACTATCCATTTTCAGGATATTTGGTTTCAAAGTATTTGTTGCTAATTTTGTGGCAACTTTATGATTGATATGCATTTGTCGCTAAATTTTATTGCAAAAATTTAAGCTATAGTTTTCCATCGCTAATATTGTCGTAATTTTACTATGGATGAGTATTCATCGCTAAATTTCATTGCTAATGTCCACAAACAATTTTTTTGTCACTAATTCCATCGCTATTATTATCAGAGCATTATTATGAATGAGTGTTAGTTACTAAAGTTTGTCGGTAAAATCCGCCAACAGTTTTTTGTCGCTAATTTCGTCTCTAATATGGTCGAAAATTTATTTTTAATGAACATTTGTCACTAAATTCGTTGCTAAAATATAATAGTTTTTTCGTAGCTGATTTTTTCCAAAAATACAAATATACTTACTACTCTCCTTTCCCTTTTTCTTCACTTCTCTTCCCGTGCTCTTCTATCTTCTCTTTTCTCTTTTCTTATTTGGTGTCATATGGTAATCATGGAGTTAGTTATTATTTATTTTACTACTTTCTTCCATCAATTGCCACAAGCTTCATCAATTTCATGTAATTTTTTTATTGTTTAGGTATGTACGTATTTGAAGGCCTCATAATTAAAGTGGATGTTGTAATTCTCATCAAACTGACCAATTTCTACTACAAAGAGTTCAACGAAATACTTGGGTAAGTCCCTTTTACATGCTAGTTTTTTTTTCAATTTTAAAGTAATTGTCTAGGCACAAATAGAATTTTAATTTTTAAAATTTTACTTTTTTAATTATGAATATTAAATATTAGATATGATATTGTTAATATTTTATAAATTTTTAATTTGCATACAGACATAATGCAATAAGATAAGGCTTGGATGTATAATAAATACTTACTTGAATGTCAAGGATTGACCGATGAGTTTCTTATTGGGTTAGAATAGTTCTTGGACTTTGCTAGCAATAAAGTTGAGTTCATGGATGGAAATAAGATAAGGTGTCCATGTCAAAAGTGTAGTAATTGTAAGTTTCACGTGTGTGAAAAAATTAGGAAACATCTTTGTAGATTTGGTTTTTCCTCAAATTACTATAATTGGACTTGCCATGGTGAACCATTTATATCTGATAAAGAATATCAAAGAAGTAAACAATTTTCAGTTAGGGGTGAATGTAGTTATTATGTGAAATTAAACCCATATCAGAGGATGGTGATTTATGCAACTAGTCAAAGTTTTGTTTCAGAATCAAGCCATGTAGGTAATAGCTTTGCTTCAATATTTGAACAAGTGGATACTAGTTATGCATCACTATTAGAAGAAGCAAGAGTAACAGGTGTTGATGAGAATATGGATAATGAAACTTTTCTATCTAATCAGTTTTGGGAAGTGTTGAAAGCTGTAGATGTACCTTTGTGGGCAGGTTGTGACAACCACATAAAGTTAGTAGTGATGACAAGACTCTTAAATATCAGGGCAGAGCATAATGTGTCTAAAAACTACTTCAACTCTTTTATTGAAGTAATGCAAGAAACAATGCCTCATGATAACATCATGCCAAGTGATTTTTATGATATGAAGAAGCTAGTGGATAACTTAGGTCTTCCAGTTGTAAGGATTGATATATGTAATAAGGACTATATGTTATATTAGAAGGATGATGAAAATGTAGAATCTTGTAAATTTTGTAACCAATCTAGGTATAAGTTTAGCAGGAGGCAAGGTCATACTCAAAAACATAAACCATATAAGCAAATGTTTTATCTGCCTTTAATTCCTAGATTGCAAAGGCTTTACGCATCTAAGGCCACTACTGAGCACATGAGTTGGTATGCAAACCATGAAACAGAAGAGGGTTTAATGTGTCATCCGTCAGATGTAGAGGTATGGAAACATTTTGATAGAATATATCCTGAGTTTGTCATGGAGCCTCCAAACATCAGGTTAGGTCTTTGTGTTGATAGGTTTACCCCATTTAGGGAAATTGGGAAAAGCTTATTCATGTTGGTTAGTTATCTTAACTCCGTACAATCTTCCACTTGGTACGTGTATGAAGACAGCTTATATGTTTTTAACATTGATCGTGCCTCATCCATAAAATCCAAAAATGTTGATAGATGTTGGTATGCAACCATTGATTGCAGAGTTACAATAGCTATGGGATGAGGGTGTTCCTATGTATGATGTCTCTATTGATCAGACATTTGAAATGAAGGCTACTCTTCTTTGGACTATAAATGACTTTCCAGCTTATGGAATGTTTTTTAGATGGAGTATAGCTAAGATTTTAGGATATCAGATATGCATGGAAAGATCAAAGTCATTCAGATTAAAAGATGGCAAGAAGACTAGCTATTTTAACTGTCATAGACAATTTTTGCCAATGAGTCATATATTTAGAAAGAATAAAAAAAAGGGTCATCAAAAATAGGATTGAAAAAACACCTCCACCATTAAGGCTGATCAGTGATCAAGTTTGGAGGTACATGCATAGCTTTCCAACTATTGTTGAAAACCCTCTTGGTACAACTATTGCATATAGAAGTACACATACATGGACTAAACAGAGTATATTTTGGGATCTGCCATATTGGAAAACCTATCTTTTTCATCATAATCTTGATGTCATGCATATAGAAAAGAATGTTTTCGGTAATGTCATAAATACTATGATGGATGTTAGTGGAAAAACAAAAGGCAACTTGAATGCA
>JBBYHL010000017.1:2863102-2875587 GCA_038381835.1 Adansonia madagascariensis | reverse complement strand
GCTCCACTACTCCATTCAAATTTTCAAAGATATATTGTTGTTTGCTCAAAATGAACATATGTTTGAGTTATTTTGAAATTCTCATTTTTGATATTGAATTCTATTATTTGTTGTATCAATTAGATAGGCATCACATATTTGACTTTATACTATCATCTTAATGTAAAGTTTTACATAGAAATTTTTTTACGAGTAAACTTAACCCATGTCTATAGACATTAGTTAACTAGTGAAAAATAAAAAAATTATAATTATTATAATTATTTTTTAAAAAAATCATAAAAATAATTGATTAGATGTAAAAATTTTCTTAAAAAAAATGAACCCTTATTTTATATAATTTTTTATATTAAAACTTTACTTTTTGTTTACTTATGTTTACTTGAAAAATATTTGCCTCAAATTTAAGATGAGTGAATTGTATAAGTATATATACACATTATAATAAGCTTTAGATCATTTATTCTAAAATACAAAGATAATTATAATATTAAAATTTCTTTGGATTATTACATGCTATAAAGGAGAAAATAATTTTTATTTTTTTAAAATATAAACCACTGGTCTATAATTCTATAATAATATATTAAATCCATCCCCTCAAATTGAGGGGATTGCTTTATTAGTTTTTTTTTAATTTTATGTATTTATATTATAATATTCAAAGATTATGTATTTAAATAAATTTTAATATGTTTATAATTTATTTTATACATATTTTGATAAGTTTATATATTTGTGTCATATTCATATTTTTTTGTCATATCATAATTATTTTTTTCATGTTGTATTTTATCTCATATAATAATGTTATATTTGAAAGTGTCAAGTCTAATTGATAACTACCAATTTTGTTTCACATGCCATTGTGCCGTGCTACTTTTCCATATGCCAATAATATTCATTATATTATATATTTATCTAAATTTTTATAAGTTAATAATTCGTTAAAATTTAACATATTTATCTGCTTATATCATATTTATATTATTTTTTATATCATATCGTACTTTGGGTTAAGTAATAATTTCCAAGGAAAACTAGTAGGATGCGCGTGAACATCTTGGTGCCGACTAGAGGTGTCAATGGGCTGGATTGTGGCTCCAAAAATTTTAAATTTTTTACCTAAGTCCGACTCAACCCAATCAGCACAAATTATTAATATTTATTGTTCACAATTGATAAAAAAAATTTAAAAATTATTTTTATTTTATAATTAAGTTAAAATAATTTTTTTTATTAAATATTAATTTTGATCAATCTAAGTTATTGAAATTGATAAAAAATTACAAAATTTAACCTAATTAAATTAAATACATCAAATAATCTGATTCGTAAATACAATGTCGACAGGATACCTAATTAGTAGCACGCGTGGATCTATCGTACAAACTAATTCACAGGGAAGCTTCCTATGTTGTGAATGGTTGAAAACATTAGTGCTGGAAAACACCTTTCCGAAGACCAAGCCATTGCCGCCCTTGAATTTGCGCATGTTCTTCATGTTCTATAGAAAAATAAAATAAAAAACCCGTAAAAGTTAATCCATTGACAATTCCCCATTCACCAAACTACAGAATTTTTCTTTTTAAATCTGGGTTTTCTTTTTTTTTTTTTTCACGTGGAATATCTCAACAGGAATGAATATTCTTATCGCCAGATCCGCGCTGTGAGTTTTTAACCCATTTTTTCTCTGATTGTTTGTCTTAATTTTCCATTTCAAAAACTGTTTGATTTCTGCTGGGATGTTCATTTGTTTCTGGGGTTTTCTGGTTTCTGCCTTTATCTTTCATTATAATTTTGAATCGATAATGAATCCAATTGATCTGTATTGAAGAATAATCTTTGAATTTTTCTGCAAATCATGGTTTACTGCCAAGAATTTGGCCCAAATTTGTTTAATTTATGCATAAATCTTTTATCTGGCATTGGTTTTAGAGATTGGATTTATTTTATTAATTGTATATCAAGGGTTTGTCTGTGCCGATTATTGTTAGTTGAATCTGATTGTAGGAGTCTTACCAAGGTTTCCAAGAAAAAAATTAATTCCTATAATAGATGTGCTTTCGGTTGTTCCTCCGACTTTTTAGTTTTCTTAAGATACTCGAGTATGACATATTTTCAGATATGGATATGAAATATGACCCTAAAAGACTCACTAAATACGTAAAAAAACTTGGAAAAAAATTGAACATGCCGAAGTCTGAGTAGCATAGCTTTCGGTTAATTAACTGATGAAAAGGCACGAAAGATGTTGCTAACTGGAGTAAACAAATTGAAAAGATTTCATCCCCACACATTCTGGGGCTGAATCAGAAATTAAAGGTATGTCGTAATGTTCTTGACCGGACCTGAACATCTAATCCGAATATGATTTCTTTCTCATGTTTATGTTATAAGGTCTGAGGTTACAGACACAATAGATGATGCTAAAGATTGTCTGCGTGTGTGTGGTTTGTTAGTTTAAGTAAGGATCTGTTTTATCTTTATTTTATGTTGATTGGATTTTTTATTTTTCTTGAAGTACACATATCCGACTTCCATGTTCAATATATAACTGGACGTAGGTATTGGGATATAACCCTACAAAAACCTTCCACGCATGGAAAAAGTTGGAAAAATCGAACATACCCATGTTGGACGCATGCCTGTATCTGACACTCATACCTTATCTTAGTCTGAGCTAATTAGATCTTATCTTTGGTACATAGGATGACAAACTTACATTTAACCTCGACAAATATGATTTGGTTCTATGTTATATTGTTCATCTTGTACTTTTTCAAAGTTATATCGATTTTGGTGTTTTAAAACACTTTGCATCGAAGATTTGAAATGCAGCATAGTAGAGAAACTAATACCTAAGTGCTATAACAGTTATCAAACTTTCTTGCTACCTAGCTAAGATGAAAACTTGACTATCCTTGGATCCGCCTTAAATTTTGGGAATTTTTATAGGATATCGATAACTTGTGGATTTACTGATATAGTTGTCTTACATAAAGCAATGAAAAAGGAAAATATCGATAACTGGTAGTGCATTAATATCTGTATTAATGTTTAGATTTTAACAGGTGAAATGGGAGGGAAAAAAATAAGCATAGATTTTGCACGAAGTGACAGAAATGGAAAACCCAAGGTTCTCGATCCAGCATTATCGGCCTTTTTTGTTCAGTTACCTTTCAAGCTTCAAAACTGTCTTAAGGTTAGTCATAGCTCCTATATTGACTCGAATTTATTTAATGGAAGGCCATGTTGATTGATAGGTTTCTCTCTATTAGAATCCAAATGATGAATTCCCCTTTTATGTCACAGTCACAGCTCAAGAGATTAGCAAAAGATGATGATGGGATAAAATCGGTTAACTCTTTTCTTGAGAAGGAGAATGGTTCGTCTGCTGGATTGGCGATCGATTTGGAGACACAATTGCAAGCTTGGAGAGAAAATCCTTCATGGGTTAATCAACCTCCGGAGATAGAGGTAAAGAGGTATCGGGAAATTTTTATGGTTTCATTCTAAAGAATGGTGCTAGTTTCACCCTTTGTCTCAAACATGGCATCTATCATAGATTACGGCTTTTAACATTATATCGGTCAAGAACATGGCACTATTTCATTCATATAGGCAACATTGAAGAAAAATCTTGGTTTATAATTTTAAAATCATAATTATAAATCCAATGTTTCCACCACATTGCTGCCTTCTTACCTTCTTGACGGCTTCATTGGACAATGCTGCTCCAACTCTTTGTTTTTCTTGAGGTACCCATATCTGACACTAGCGTCCGACACATTTTTGAGCATGAGTATGGAGGTATGACCTCCAAGCACCATTGTTGGATATGTATCCAACACTCACACCCAACTCGAGTAACATAGTCGTTGGATATTTTATCGTAAGGATTTATCAATTTGCAAAACACTAGAAATCTGATGTTATTCTTTACAGGTCAGTGTAGCAAAAGGTTCTCTCTGCAACCTTAAGGCAAAAGTCGATGTTGGGTTGCCCCCAGATGCCGTGTATAATATTGTAACCGATCCTGATAACCGGAGAGTTTTCAAAAATATTAAGGTTAGTGGTATATTTTCAACCACAATAGTAGATGCGAAGTTTTATCTCATGGTACAACTATGAATCCGAGGCAATGACATTCCTTAGCTTCAATGTTTCAAACAGTTCAACAAGTTTCAAGTTTTTATTTAACAAACCGATCCTCGGTTTCAGGAAGTGATATCTAGAAAGGTTTTAGTTGATGAAGGTCAAAGACAGGTGGTCGAAGTGGAGCAAGCAGCTTTGTGGCGATTCCTTTGGTGGTCAGGAACCATCTCGGTTCATGTTCTAGTGGATCAAAACCGAAAAGATCACTCGGTACAGGTTTTTCTTTCCAATTATTTGACTTGAAAAAAAAAAAAAAAAAATCCATGAGAGAGCCTTATCTGTAAGGACTACAGTTTTTGGGCGCCAGTTCAAAGTTTGAGTACAGGACTTTATTTTATTTGATTGTCGTACTTAAACATATTCTATTCAGATTACTCAATGCCTAAGTTGTCTGGAAGCGTTTAAATCTTATTCTAATGATCGTTGTTAACAGATGAAGTTCAAACAGTTAAACACGGGATTAATGAAAAAATTCGAAGGTTTCTGGCGAGTAGAACCAGTTTTTGTGGACGAGGAAACCTGCTTTCCTTTCAAACCGAAAACATGGGCAGAATACTGTTCATGTACTGGAGGTAAAGGAAGGATTGGGTCGAAGGTGAGATTGGACCAACTGATTCAGCCAGCCATTGACCCGCCCCCACCCATTTCTTGGTACCTAAGGGGAATACCTGCCAAGACCACTGAGATGCTGGTAAACGATCTGCTCGCTGAAGCTGCCCGACTCACAGGTAGTTGCGACTCGGAAATTTTGAGCAAGGAGCTTAGGTTATCTAATGAAACAAATGAACACCACCAACTTGAACAGATATGTGACATTAAAGAAAGATGGAAGTTACATAGGAGAAATTCGAAGCTGTGGCAGCGTCGTAAGAAGCTGTCGACTGTCAGATCATCGAGTTTTTGATTAGTTGCGAAATTCATCTGTTGTTCGGTTGCATCAGTATTTTATATGAAATTTATCCAACAACATTTTAAAGATTCTTCTGCTACTTCAAAACATCTGTATCGCTTCTGTAATAACAATTCAATATTAGAAAAGCATGATTGGCTTCTTCAAACTATTTTGTTATAGTTTGATCTGAGCAGTTTAATGTGATGTTACTTGGATTCGGGTGTAAATGTTGAATATAAATATATATCTGATAAGAATATATTTATTTTTTTAAGTTTTTTTTCGTGTATTTAAAAGATTTTTTAAAGATCAAATTTTCACACTCTGATTCAAAAATATGTTGAATATAGATGTCAAACATGAGTACTTTAAGAAAGCTGAAGAATCATAGCTACATATGTGTTATGTTATAATGATTTCGAAACAATTATTAGTGTTTTGGACATGGATGCTCTTGAGGGATTCTCATGGCGTCAAACTAGCAATCCAGTGGAACCCACATTAGTACATTACCTCCCCGATAAACTGATTTAACAATTTTCTATATTATTAATTTAGTCGTTTGAACTTTGAGCATGAGCTACGTTACTCGGATTTACCAACTTAATTTTCATTTTTCTTTTAAATACGGTGTCTAATATATATTTAAATCTGAATATTATTCGAACGGACTTAATTTTCATTTTAACTTACTGATTTAGTTTTCATTTTTCTTTCACAAGGTTTGTACATATTCAGATATGAACTTAACGCATGATTCTTTGGATACTTGCATATTCTAAATTTTTAGTTTTAATATTAAATTTGAGTTATTATAAGTTTATGATCGAAAACTCAACTTCAAATTATTTTAAATTTGAATCGTTTTATCTATAGATCCATTCTAATTTGAATTTTCTGAAGTTTCAAAATCTCTTTAACTTCTTTACTTAAATCAATTTTGAACAAGGTTTAACTCAAATTTTTTTATCAAATTTTGAGATTCGGATTTATTTTACCACCTCTTATCTTCCCTTAGTCCGATTACAGCATTGAGCTCTTTTTCACGGGGAAGAGACGAGTAAATATGACTTCAAAAAGACTTCAAAAAGGTTTTTTGCGGTTCTGCTTATGCAACAAACATGAAGCATATGACTCTTGCACAGTAATTAAAAGCGAAATTGCAAATATAAGCACAAAATTAACTTTGATTACAACCTGCCGGAAGTATTGCATACAGAAGGTAATATATTCATAAAAGTTATCTCTAATTAATCTCGCTTGCAGAATTAAAAAATAATAATAAAACTTATCAAAAACAAACTCTTATATCCGACTAACCAACCAGTTTTTTAGTTACAACACAGCCATAAGATCTCCTACACACTAAAATGCTCATCACCAAAAAGAAAAAAAAAAAAAAAAAAAGGCACAACAACAAACCGTCTCAGATGAAAATAGAATCAATAAAAGAAAAAGAAAAGACTTAGATAATATTCACCCCTGCATCCAGAATTTTCCCATATTGCAAAAAATTCATTTTTAATGGCTTCAAGCCTGCAAAAACACATGAGCAACCTATTGTATAAGGAAAAGAAGCATAGAATGTACAACACAGCAAATATCAAACAGTTTGACCATTAAGTTATACTTATCCTTGATGGATGGATGTATAGATTAAGCCTACTTGCACACTGGAATGAGTTTCGTTCATGGGTATGTATCCAACACAAGTATTTTCAATTTTTTTCTAAGTTTTCCCATGCATTTCAAGGGTCCTTGGAGGATTATATCCCCATACCATGTCTACATAGGAGTCGAACACAAGCGTTGGACACAGTTATTGCAATAAAAATGAAGAGTCGCAGCATCATAGGATTAAGCAAAATGATCCATGAGGATATGTGTGCTTAGTATCCACTCTTACCTTGTTTGCAATGTTGTTGGAAAGCCAATCCAAACCCTCGTAAAGCCCCTCACCGGAGGTTGCACAGGTGCTCTGGATGTACCTGAAAAGACCACCAAGGCACCTCAATGTTTATGAATAAGAAGATTGCAAACTACGGCAGGAAAACACAATGCGAAAGCTTACCAGTGACGTTGTCGAAGGGAATGGAGGCCAAGCTTATCAGTTATTTCAGCGGCATTCATTGCATTGGGGAGATCCTGCTTGTTTGCAAATACAAGCAACACTGCATCTCGCAGCTCATCCTGCAAACAAGAAATAGTAAAACTTGTTAATCATGAAAAGCGAGCAAAAGTAAACCAAAAGCAGAAGATTTGACTCATCTCATCCATTTTCATAATGTCAAAATTCATTATTTTGACAAACAAGAAATTTAAGAAAATTAAAATACTTCTGATGAAGAAATATGTGGAAGAAAAGAAGTAGCATATTTTATGCAAGCAATTATCATTGATTTAATCATGAGCTTCTAAAATTGTAGTTTCACACATTATATTGTTTCTTTGAATCCACATGTTTTTCAACACAACATTCAGTCAATATCACTTGGTTATCATAAAGGTCTTTGCAATCAAAAGATCAAGGAACAAAGAACAATTATGTCATTTTATGCTAGATGTATTTTCAAACAATTGCGAATTGGTCAAGTTTCGGAAAGAACCCCATTGACTTGTAAGGACAGGGCAGTGGACATCTGACTTTCCCAGATCCCACAGAAGAGAAGCCAGAAACTAGGCTGCCTTTTGTTTGTGTATGGCTACTAAATTTATTTTGTCTGAAAGCATTGAAGATAGTACCCAAAAGCCACTTATAACAGCAATAAAATACTTGCATAAACAACAGCAATTAAAACAAAGGTGGTTCCACTTAAAAATAACTACCATACCTCATTCAACATTCTATGCAATTCATCCCTAGCCTCGACAATACGGTCTCTGTCATTGCTGTCGACCACAAAGATGAGACCCTGTGTATTCTGGAAGTAATGCCTCCACAAGGGACGAATCTGCACAATTAAGAATGAAAAACTAGGACGTTCTTGGTTAGCCATTACATGGATATCGGAATACGTAAAGAGCACCAACTATTACTGTCTCAGAAATTAAATGTTCATTTGGAATGTTGTTGAAATAACAAGGCTAATCATCAAAGTAAAAAGCTCATACCTTGTCCTGACCACCAACATCCCAAACAGTGAAACTGATGTTTTTATATTCCACAGTCTCCACGTTAAATCCTGAAATCGAAAACACATATGACAAACCGTGAGCATGGATCAATACATCACAATATGAAATGTTTGCATTATGGTCCTGTGACTAGACATTACATGTTCCATGTTAGTTCGTCACCTTAGATCCATAAATCATAGGCATAACTTGGTAGCGTTTGGTTTGTACATGTTCCACTTACAAGGCTCTCAAGTTCCAACATCTCAAATATACAAAAACAATAATGATCGCAACAAAAAGTAAGGCATCTTATTGAAATCACAAGCTAACTTGCCAAATGATTCAATCCTAGAATGAAAATCCAGTATCTGAGATGCAACAAGTTCCATAGCATTAAGAAAGCTAAATTCTAAAAATAAAAGACAAAAAGTGATAGAATAAAATATATGCCTTGCTAGCTAATCTGTTCCAGGACTACATGACAATGGACATTGAATATGTTACCCTGACTCTTTATTTTCCCAAACTACTCGTGTCTAACACTATATCTGACACATAGTCAAACATGAATATGTGGTATGATCTTCCAAGTCTATTGAAAAACTTAAAAAAAGATCGAGCATACACTTGATGGGCACATTCCCGTAACTAACAGTACACCCACCCTCCAGTCCAAGTAACATAGGACATTGTCTAAATAGAGTGCAAGGAATCATAACAACAGAAGAATTACCATTTTCCTAATATACATTTAGAGATAATAACAAAAATAAGAGATTAACAGAAAGGGGAAAAAAAAGAGATTTGAAATAGGAGCACTTACCAATGGTGGGAATAGTGGTGACAATCTCTCCAAGCTTAAGCTTGTACAAGATGGTAGTCTTACCAGCTGCATCAAGACCCACCATCAAAATTCGCATCTCCTTCTTGGCAAAAAGCCGGCTGAAAAGCTTCGTGAACGTCAGCCCCATTTCTCTACCCTAGCTGTTGAATGTGGATTCCTAGATATTAAGAAAATTCAGACATTATTTTCCTTTTTCTTTTTCCTTTGTTTTTTTTTTTTTGGCCAGCACACAGATATTATTTTCAAACAACCCAATCTATAAACAAATTTCAACGAATCAAACAGATCTAAAGGTAGAAACCCTAAAAATCTATATAAAGTTCCATTGAGAATTCAAAAAAAAAAATTATAGCCACAAGCAAAAGTAAACAAACAGATCTAGAGCAATTCATCAAAGAATTCATCAGATCAGAAAAGAAAGGAACAAGATTTTCTCATAATTCGACCCGCAAGCAATGAAAATGAAATTCTTAAAAAAAAGAGTTTTGAATTGGTTTCGTTTCTTTTACATTTTAATCGATTGCGAGATCGAAAGAGCAAAATCGAAATAAGAGAATCGAATTGTTATTACCTTTGGAGATAATCCCAGAGGGATCTGTGAGAGATTATGATTTTGAATGAATGGAAAGAAGGGATTCGCAGAGAGAATTTCGAGAAACGAGGCTTGAAACCAACGCCAACTCTGGTTTAGGGATGATTTCTAAAGTCAAGATAGGACGTCGAATCCAAATATTATTCGCCCGTAAATTTGAATTAAATAATATTTTCAGTTAAATATTTAAATTTATTAAAAATTTAAATTTAAATAATAATTAATTTTGAAAGTTAAAGATTGAATTTTTTTATTATTATAATTAATTTGTGCATGCAATTAATACGGGTTTGAATATTTAAATTATTATTTATAAAAATAATAGTACTTAATAAATAAATATTTGAAAATTTATGTTTGTATATTTTTTAAATTTGTTATAAACAGTAATTATACTATTTAAATCTGTAATAAAAAGAGATCCAAATAATTTCTAGCTAAATGAGATGAAAAACTAACCATTCATGTGTTAATGTTTAATCATAATCATGTATAAAATATTTTATAATTTATATAAATTTTAATTTATTAATAATTTATATTATAAAATAATGATATATTCGTGTATTTATATCGTATATATGTCACTTTTTATGTAATATCACGTTTCGTTTAATATTTTAATTATTTTCTTATGTTATATAACCTTATCATCTAATATTTTTCTAATAATTAAAGTTATCAGGGTATAATCCCTACTCACCGAAACTAAAAGTCCAATACTCCTCAACCAACAAACCATATAGCCATTGGCATATTGGTCAATTTTTTTAAAGTAGAAAGTTTTTTAGAGTAAAAAATAAATTTTCTAATAAAACTAAAATTTTAAGTTAATAATAGGTATTTAAATATTATTTTAAATAAAATGATAAAAAAATCATTTAATTTAATATTAATTTTAACAAATTATTTGAGTTTTCTTTAAAATTTTTAACTGAATTGGTATTAGTACTCATCACATTAATCTCAATTAAGAGTTTTATATTAGTAGATATATATATTTTATATAAAAATATTTAAAATTTTAATTTTTTTTATAATTCAAACATAATACCTTGTACTCGTATTTAACTCTCTATCAAATACGAATTTTTTTTTTTAAAAAAAGAGAAGAATGAATAGTTATTCATGGGTCGAGCCGCGATTCAAAAAATTTTAGATTATTTGTTTAAAATCATTTTTGATCTACTTCTATTATCCATATTTATTATTTATAATTAATAAAAATTAAAAAATATATTTTTATATTAATATTTATATATTTTATAATTAAATTTATATAAAATATATTTTTTATTAATAAATATTAATTAAATAAATAAATAATTTTATTTAAAATTCCACCCAAACATATCAAACTTACTATCCGAGCCGGAGCAGATAAAAACCACTTAAATTTTCTACTTTTTATTTCTCTGGTAATTGGGAATTGGGGAGTGGGGAAACGTGTCCCTTTATTTATAGATCTTTGTAGTCGTGTTTCACTATTCGTCCTCAAATTCCCTGACCAAAATTTTGATTGGTTTTGGTCAACAGACTTGTTAGCAAGTCCATAAAAATATTGGGATTTCTTAATTTCGATAATTGATAAAGCTTATGATCCAATAAAAAAAAAATAAATTGATTT
This sequence comes from Adansonia madagascariensis, assembly GCA_038381835.1. NCBI lineage: Eukaryota > Viridiplantae > Streptophyta > Magnoliopsida > Malvales > Malvaceae > Adansonia > Adansonia madagascariensis. Next base: position 2,864,357 of record JBBYHL010000017.1, on the reverse strand, counting down.
TTTTTCTTCTGGAAATTCCCAATTTTTTCCAGCAAAATCCCATCCCAGAAACAACGAATGATCCAGCAGCTGCCAGGCCATTCTCTGAAAATTGAAGAACTCAGAATACAAAATGGAAAGACATTAAAGTCCTTTCTGAGCACTGTGCCTCGTTTCGTCAAGTAATTCCCTCGGGACAAAAGGTAAACTGTTACTGCACTCTGCCACCTTAAACCATCTTTCTTTTTCTTTTCTTTTTTTTTTACCATTTTTAATGTGATCTTAGCTATATTGGAAGAAACCGAAGTACAGAATCTCAGTTTTGTTTTCTTTTTCATTCTATATTTATGTTTAGTCATGTTGTTTAGTTTTCTAGTCTTTCTTCCTCTGTGTTTGCTTCACTTTGTTCCTTGAAAAAAATTCTATAACACAGCCAGGATTTTGATCTTATATATATGTGACTGATTTTAAGGATTCGGGTTCTTAAATTTGTTTTAGTTCTTTATCGATAATTTTTTTCGGATTTTGATTAAATGAAAGCAGTGTTGTAGCAATCAAATAGCATTCCCAATTTTATTTAAAGAAAAGCTGTTCTTAAAAAGGGAGAAATCTATGAGCAATCTCTATGCTATAGTGAAAGTGAAATGAGCATTAGTGCTGTATTATTAAATTTAGTATTTTTATTCTTTTATTTTTGAAATTATAGCAACTAATGAAAAATAATTAATGGTGTTAAAAAAATTATTTGAATGTTGATAAAATGTTAACATATTATGTGATATGAAATTTTAATTTTTATACAAAAAATAACTCAAACCCGATCCTAAACACAAACATGTTTTTGTATAAAAGTTAAAATTTCACGTCAGATAATGCGTCAGTATTTTATCAATATTTAAACAACTTTTTTAACACTGTTAACCATTTTTCTTTATTTGTTACAATTTCGAAAGTACAAGATTGAAATGCTGAATGAATAATACAGGGACTAAAGTGCTCTATTTACTATAGTACAGGACTTATAGTAGACTTTTACCGTTCTTAAAAAATTTGTACTTTAAGCAGTTGAATATTATTCCATTGCTTTCGGCCGTTTGGTTTTCAATTTTTTATTGATTTCAAGAATCGCCCTTTTTGAACTTTTATGTTGGTGGTTAGTTAAGTTGAATTTTTTGGTAGAGAGGAGATTCACTTGTTGGTTCACTTGTTGTCTGAACCTCTGTGCATTGGAATGTTTATAAAGAAATTATGATTACCAATGGAGCAAGTAGGAGTA
>JBBYHL010000017.1:2829060-2845644 GCA_038381835.1 Adansonia madagascariensis | reverse complement strand
GAAAAATGTATTTTTAAGATCGTTTAAGGAAAACAAATAGTTACAAATAAAACTTGGTATACTCAATTGCATTTATATACTTAGTTTGTCATGTAGTCTTATTAAATTGAGTATGAAATCTTAAATATTTTACATTTGATATATTTAAATATTCCTATTTGTTAATGTAAATGAAAAAAATTTATGACTATATTAAATACATATATCAAATTACAAAAAAAAAAAAAAAATCATTTTTTAAAGTAATTTTACAAAATTATATATTTATGATAAACAATATTATATAGAATAATTAGAATTTGACATACTTATAGGTGGGGATGATAGTAGATAGTGTGGATTCGGATATTTATAATTATTTAATTTATTTTTTTATAGATTTGGATAGTATAAATTCAGATAATGTTCAGATTCATATATTATAATTACTATTTATAACAGATTTTGAGCAGATACGGATGTAAATCCTCGGATATCTATTATTTAAATTCGTATTAAACATGTAGATAATGGATTCGGATATCCAATATGCTTTTGTAGAATGTTTAAAAATTTATGCTTTATATAAGAATCAAACCCTGGCCTATTGAATTCATATTTTTTTGTGGATTCGGATATCCAAAAATATTATTTAATTCGAATTCAAATTTAAATAATGTGTAAATTCAATGCGGATAATAAACAGATTCAAATTTTAAGACAGTTTTGAAAATTCAGATTCGGATATCATAAAAAATATAAATATTCGATCAGCTTCTATTCCTGCTTACAAATGTGATTGAATTTTTTTGCGGGATTAAGTAATAAATAAAAAAAGATTGGTAGTTTTTTTTTAAAATAAAAAAAGGGAAATTTTTTTAGTAGAAGATGGGTAATTTTTTTTTTAAAAGATAGGTATTTAATTATTATTTCAAGAGAAAAAGACACAAAAATCTTCAATTTTATATTTATTTTGATAATTTTTTAAAATTTTTTTGTAAATTTCTGAATTTGGTGTCATTTTAGAGAATTTATTATAAATAAAATTTATGATAAAATATTAGATGGATACTTATATTAATTAGAATTACTTCCTTTTGCATAATTTTTAAAACATGGTAAATTTTAAAACATTTTTTAAAAGGAAAAAAAAAAGAAATTTTCATTTTGTGTGATTCTAATAAAAGGAAAATATTTAACATTACTTCCATCAGGTCTTAATTAAAATTATTTCATAAAATGCTCTTAACAAATTAAAAGAGACTATGGAATGTATGGATCGATAATTATCTTGATATTTTCAATGGTAATTATTAGAAAATAATATTTAAAAGAAAAATAGATATTACTATTTCATTTGATAAACAACGAATTAAATGAAATTGTTTAAGATAAAAAATGAAAAATAAATCAAATGTATAAAAAATATATTAAAAAAAGTGATCTACTTGAAAATAATTAAATACTTAATAGACCAAATAAGGCACAAAAAATATTTTAATAAATATATATATTTATATATATTATTGAAACTATGATTAAATTCAAAAAAAGAAGATGAATTATAAATTCAATAGTTTTAAATTTAGTAAATTTGGAAAGTTTTCAATGTTTGATTTTTAATTTAAATAATTTATTAATTAGATTGTGATAAATAACATAGTTGAAACATTATCCTGTGTTCATCCAAAAGAGAATACATCTCTGCATTCATGAAAACGATAACCTTGCATAATGTTGTATAATTTACGATATACATTAAAGCATGAATTTGGAGAATATTTTGGACTGATGGAAATAATCATTGTTATTAACTATAGTCATTGTAAATAATTTTTTATTATTAATAAGATTTATTCGATTTATAAGTAAGAAGTTTAATTTTATTAAAATATTTTTGTTTAGTGGATTTATTAATAAAGTTTATCAATTTATAATTAAAAGATTTTTCAATAAAATATTTTTCTTAAATAAATTTATTTGATAATAAATAAAAAATTAAAAGTTTTTATTGAATTATTTTATTTTTAAAATTTTGAAATAAAGACTTAAAGTTTATATTGATTTTTATTTTATTTTTATAGTTTTAATTTTACATTAACATTTTATATTAATTTTAATAATTTACACATTGAACAAATTTTTCATTTTAATATAAATTTCTATCGATATATACTTCATTAGTTTTATTAATTTATAAAATATACTCAACTATTTATTTAAAAATATATGAAATATCAAACATTTATATGTGACCGAAGTGATAACAAAATACTAGTATTTATATATATATATATGTGTGTGTATATATATATATGATTGATGAAACTAAATGTCATATTGTAGATTTTTAAATCTATAACTATATATATATATATATATATATATATAAAGAGGAGGCTAACTGTTCATTTAATTGTTCTTGGTGAAAGAGAGAAATCTATAACTAAGAGGTAGAAAGTAAGAAAAGAGAAGAGAGAAGGAAGAAAGTAAAGAAAAAAAAATTGTGTGATGGTTTTCATTTTAAATTTTTATTGTTTTTTGTTATTTTTGAGAAAAATTTTATGTTATTTTTTTGTGTGTTTAAAATATTAAGAATTTATTTGTTCATTTATTTTTATACAAAAAAATATCATATTTGCATAATTTTTTATGTTATATTGTATTTTAATTACTTTTTTTAAGTTTTTTTATCATAACTCAATTCATCGCATATTTAAATATTTTATCATATGATTTAATTTTTTTGCTATAAATTCAATTATTTAAAATATTAAAATATAAAATATTTAAATAATATATATTTTTAATAATGTATTTTTGAGAAGAATTTTTGATAATGTATTTAAAGTGCTTGATTTGTATATCGTCTCGCGGTCCACATGTTTACTCACAAATTGATTTAGGATTTATAATGATTTGCTTGAAAAAAATTATTTATTTTTTAATTTTTGAATGATGTATTTTAAAAGAGTTGACTTGCGCGTTCCTGCTCGTGCAAGTCAGTTTAGTATTTGTACCTGAGCCATTTAGGAAAAAAATAAAGTTTCATATTTTTATTTTATTTTTTAAATGATGTATTTAAAAAAATTTAGAATTGATATTTGATTTGTTTGAAAAAAAAAATTATTTTATTTTGTTTTTAAATAATGTATTTAAAAGAGTTTATTCATACGTTAATTAGGGTGGATTTATTATCAATATTTGATTCACTCAGAAAAAAGTTTTTTTTTCTTATTTTTTGTTTTTATTTTTAAATAATATTTTTTATATAATTGATCTGCACAATTTACTTACAAGTTAATTTAAAATACGTATTTTATTCTAAATAATTATCATAAATTTAATTTTTATAATTAAAATTAAAAAATAAATAGTAAATATAAGTTAATAAAATTTAATTCAAAATTAAATTTTATAATTAATTAATTATAAAAAAAACTTTAAGACCTAGCGTAAGCGAAGCACAAATACTAGTACTAATTAAAATTAAGAGGAGAGATATATCTTCGTAATATTTTGCAATTATATTAAATTGGGTGCTAGGCTGAAGCAATTAAATTAAATTTGGGTTAATAAGCAAATTTGACATTATAGTATTATACTATAAGTGAATATTAAAATTCGTCATTATAATTTATTTTGATTGATATTTATTATTATACAAGTGAGATCAGAAAAAATTTACTAATATATTATTATTTAATTGAATTTTGACACTAAACTTTGATTTTAATTGTATCGATGATGTGTGAAGTTGTTTGGTTTGGACCAGAGACAAATTATAAGGTTAACAGAAGCTTGATTACATGTTTGGATGAATGGTTTGCAAGTGTAGAGAAGATGGAAAATCAGGAGGAAAAAAAAGGAACACGTGGTTCTGATGGTAATTGTTGTTTATGCCTGCTGGTTTATTTAAAAGGAGAGATGTAGTCCTGTGATTCAAAAGAAAGACCCAAGCCAATTCAAGTGATTCAAGGAATCAATAGAGCAATTCTGGAGAGACCAAATCTAAAAGAGGATAATAATAAGAATGATGGTCAAGAGAGGGATCTTAAGATATCAAGTAAATGGGAGAGACCGGAGAAAGGTTGGATAAAGATGAATTGTGATGGGCCTTTCTGCACTATATCAGGGAATACAAGGATTAGTGTGATGGCTAGGGATGAAGAGGAAAAGCTGGTTGGTGGAAAGGATAAAGTTGGTGCAGGAAGCTCTGGCAATCAAGGATGGAAGGATTGTGTCAGAAAAAATGAAAGTTGAAGAGGATTGTGGTGGAAATGGATCCAAAACTGCCAAATACGGAGATTAATCAACCAAAAGGAGTAGGCATATGGAGAATTTTTCCTATTTTAAAAGATATAAAGAGGAGTCTTTTTGAGTAGGTTAAATTCAAGTGGATTCATAGAACACCTAATAAAGCCGCAGGTTAGGTGGCAAACCAATCAAAAAGGAGAATGTGCATGAATAGCTGGGTTCTAATGCTCCCATACTCCTCGGTTTTTCATTTTGGACAAGAATGGTCTGCCAACTCCCCCACAGATGGTGGTCGTAATGCTTTAGGGTGATTGAGATGTATGCTTTACTTCTCTTTTTGATCCTGCAAAGATTGTATGGTTGAAGGAAGAAACTGGCTGTAGGATTATATGTTTTGTTATGTTTTCTGGAATGAACGGAAGTATTGCTTTGACGGGCATAAGAAAAACTTTGATTTTAAAATATTTGAAGATAAAATTAATTTTAAAATATAAAAATTAAAAAAATGTAACATAATATTTTTATTTTATGAAAAAAATTAAAGCTTAATTTTATTATAATCCTTTATTAATTAATTTATATACTCTAATTATTAAAATAAAATATTTGAAGGGATTTTTATTAAATTTTGTGTTAAAATCACACAATGTCAAAGTTAATGATAAAATTCAATCAAAAACTCAAATTAAAAAAATTAAAGTAAAAAAATTCAATATTAAATTAAATTATAGTAGCAAATTTACACTTCAAAAGTATGAGGACATATATCAATAAAAATAAATAGAGTAATACATTTCAATATCACGTATAGTATGGTGAAATATTTACGCTTTAACTTATTAAATTTTAGAACGACGGCCTAATGTCATATTTAACATTTATCAAACAAAATAAATTAATTTTAAAAGTTTCAAATTATTATAAATTTATAACAACAACATAGTCTTGATTTTAGAAAGATCCATTTTATTTTATTTTCAAATTTTAAAAATAAAAGATTTGATTTTTTTATTTAAATTTAGATGCAAATAAAACTTATATCTTTTCGACTCATGATGAAATCGGCAATACAAACATAAATTTATATTTTATCTCATATGTTACAAAAAGAGTTTGTCCATCAGGGTCAAACATATTTTATCTGGTTATTATTTATATTAGAATAACAATAATAATACTAATTTTTGTGACATGTACAAAAATTTATTTTTAAAATAAATAAATATATAATAATAAATAATTGCGCATGATTGATATCATGAGAATAAAACTAAAAATAATTTATGATAAAAAAATAAATTTATAATTAATATAATTATATTAGCAAGTTTTAAAAAATATAAATTTAATTAAATTTGATAGATTAAAAAAATAACATTAATATCAAACTTAATTATTCTCTTTATATATAATATAAATTAAAAATTATTTTAAGTAAATTTTTAAAATTTATAAACAAAATTAAATGACATTTAACTTTTATAATATATTTTTTAAAAATAAAAAATAATAATTTAAAGTAAACCAGAAAAACAGCTGCAGTATTGCCTAAACGGTGCTTAGACCGGTAGGTAGAGGGAGTAAGCTTCTCTTTAAAATTTTAATGTACTTCAATAATTAAGACTCGCAAAAAAGGTGCGCATACTCCGTACTATTTGGGGGAAGTTTTTAATTTCTTATTAATTCTTATTTCCTATGCTGAAGTCTGGAGACATTTGAACGTCTGATGAGTTGAAGCTTGATTTTTTTTAAAAATATTTTATTTAAATTTAATTTTGTTTACTTTATTATTTTTAAAAAATATTAAATATTATTTTATATTAATATATATTTTAAATAAATATATTTAAATAAAAATTATTTTAATTAGATAAATAATGATTTAAACTAATTCGAATCAATAAATATTATATTCAAGTTATTGGCATAAAAAATAATTATATTCTAAGTTTGGTTCAATATGAATTAAACCTAATTTTAACAGAATTTCTAAATTCTATAAGTAGATATAAGAACATGTATCATTTTATTAAATTTTGTGGAGCTTTTAAACTTCCTATAAATTGGATATTTTTTTTGTTCATATCTTTTATATATATTTATCATAAGTACATTACTATGATATTTCTTCCAGCTAAAACAAGGTTTATTTTCCCTAATCTTCACTTCAGTCACCCTTTTTGTTAAGAAAGGAAAAAGGATAAAAGATTTATATTTGATGCATTATCGATTACAGATTTATATATTAAAAATAAATCGTATGATATAATTATTAAAAGGTATCTATTTATATTTATTTTTAAATATTTTTAAAATTTTATATTTATTTATTAATGATGTATTATCGTATTATTCACTTACGATGTATGTAAACTTTCATATTATAATATATAAATTTTTACATTAACAGTGTATCAAGTACGAATTAACCCAAAAAGAAAATAGAAAAGTGATGAGGCCATATAGTTTTAGAAAGAAATGGTCAATATTGCCACTGAAAATGTTAATTATCAACTCTTTCTATGTTTTACTTGCATGGTACATGTAAACCTAAAAATTTTAAGAGTATATGATTTTGTGATATAAATATAATAAAAAATAATTAAAATATAAAATAAAGTATGATACGATATAAAAATAAATTAATATGATAAGAATATATAAATATATTAATATTTATAATATTTATATAGTACTTAAAATATGATTATAATAATATAAATAATATTAACATAATATGAACACAATAATTGATTATAATAATATAAATAATATTTAAATGCATATACCCTTTCTAAATTGAAAGGGTTAAGTAAACAATTAAATTAGAAAAATGAAACAAGAAAAATCAAATATAAAAATATATTTAATGTTTTGGCATTTAAAAAATAAAATAAAAAAACCAAAAAAAATATTTAATTTATTAACAATGTATAAATTTTACGTAATCAGAAAACTATATCATGTCACATCGTTATTAAGCAATCTTATAAAATTTTAAAAGCCTTGAAAAATAAATACAAATAATTTGATTTATATTATATAATTATGACATGATTATATCTATAAATACAAAAAAAATAATGAAAACAAAATATAAAAAATAATATATGAACATAAATAAATTATCAATTGAACATAAATAAAAATATAATATGAAAATAATATATGAACAAAATAATAAATATAAAAATTTATATAAATAAATTATTAATTGATTAAAACTATTTTAAGTAAAAATTTCCTGTTTGAAAGAATCCGTAAGTGGACGATTTGTATGTACGAATAGTATTTTAAGGAAGCGTATAGTTTTTGGAAAAAAAAAAATTGATAAAATTTTTAAAAATAAGAATTATATAAAAAATTGAAAAGACTTCCTTACTTTTATTTTATTATTTGATATAAAAAGTGATATAATAGTGACATCAAATTAGTTTATTTTATTATATTATTATATGATAATAATAAATGATATTAATTAAGTTAATTATATTATATATTGTGTAAAAGTAATATTTTAAATATAATTATAATATGAATAAAATTATAATATATTTTAAATATATAAATTAAAATCGATAACAATGAATAAATATATACGGATAATATTTTAAATATATATATTTTAAAAAATAAAAAAAATCTTTTTTATAAACTTGTTTATCAGTAATGTCGTAACTCAAAATTTAAAAAATTTTTCAAATCCAATTAAAAAGCTTATTTTATTAGACATTATATTATTAACATATTATTTAATTTTTATAATTATATTTAAATAAAATTTAATATATTTATTATTAAATTATAATTTAAAATAAATTAATTAAAATTTATATAAATTTATCGAATGAAATAAATAATTCATGGTTCCTTCCTTAGCTTTTAGCTAGAGCCTCACATCATATGTCCTTTATTTTTCATTTCCTCATAAAATTACACTTCCCAACACCACTATCAGTTCTTCTCTGCCACTCCATTTCCAGTAAATTCTATCTTTCAGTTTTCTATTTCTAAGTTAAAGATATATATATATATATAAAAGAAAATATAGCTAATAATAACAAAATCTCCTTCTATTTGATCAATTATTTTTACCCGAAACCCAAATTTTCATTTCATACCGTACCATTATCTTCAACCCTTTTTTCTTAATTTTCTCAAGTTTTTCTCATTTTGTTAGTTTTTTTTTTGTTTGGGACTTGAGAGACGTTCGCTTTCATGGATGAATTGTATGATTTTTACTCCATGGGAGACTACGTTGACAAGTCCTTGATGTCGCCGGAAAACTTGATCCTTCCTTCAGATTACCAGCCGTGGCTTTGCTCTTCCGGTTGGGTTCCGGTGTTTGGATCCGACGAGTTAATCTCCGTCGCCTCTCCCATGTCCGAAGCTGCTTTCATCACCCCTGAAATTCAACGAGAAGAAGACATGTTAAACGTTATTATCAAAGCCAAAATCGCTTCCCACCCTTACTACCCTCGTTTACTTCAAGCTTATATTGATTGCCAGAAGGTGAAAAGAACTTAATTAAACTAAAGGCCTTTTTTTATTTCCATTTCTTTTTCTGGTGCAAACAAATAGCTGAAAAGATGCAGCTTTTGAAGAATTTTTAAACGTTTCTTTTTCTTCCTTTTCTCTTTAGCAGCTTTTAAACATGATATTATATAACGATGTGAATGATATATGCAGGAACTTCAAGATAAGATTAAAAAAAAAATGGAGAAAGCTTTCGCTACAGTTGCTTTGTTAGTTGTGTTTTAAATTTCCGCCATTAATGATGGTTTACAAAGGATTTAGTTTCGAAAGTTTGCACCCGTTTCTTTTTTTGTTTTCAAGATCCAACCCCTTTTTTGTTACTTTTCATAAAGAAACTTTTCTTGCTCTATTAATCCCATAATTTTATGGGAAATTTCTGATATGCTGTTTCTTTGAATTTTCTTGGAGAAGAATTTTAGTTGTTTATTGATTCTTTGTTTTAATCTTTCTTTTTCTATTCTAGGTTGGAGCACCTCCGGAGATGGCTAGTTTATTCGATGAAATCCTGAGAGAGAACAATGTTATTAGGCGTGATATCGTGCCAACCTGCTTGGGAGCTGATCCTGAGCTCGACGAGTTCATGGTCACTCTCTCTTTACAAGCTTTTAAAAGTTTACTTTGATTTCCTATTTTCAATATTTCATATATATATATATATATATATATATATATACGTATTATATATGAAGGTCTCGGTCTGGGGTTATTTTCAGGAAACTTACTGCGATATGTTGGTGAAATACAAATCTGATCTTTTAAGGCCTTTTGATGAAGCAATCACTTTTCTAAACAAGATTGAAATGCAGCTTCGAAATCTCTGCACGGGTGCCTCCATTACAGGCTCTTCTGGTCAGTCACCCTTCCTTCAAGTCAGAGTATTTACAGTAATATTTTCTTTTGAATTAATTTATTCTTTTGTTTAATTTGTTTTAGGGTTCTTGGTTTTTGTGCTTCTTAAATCTTCTGTCTTTTTTTTTTTTTTTTTCCTCCCATACCTGCATTATTTGCTCCACTTACCGAAGAAAATTTTACCCCAAAATTAATCTATGAACTTCCCCATGAATCGTCCCTGCAACTGGCAGGCAAAACTGGGGTTTTTTAAGTTCTTGGTGCTGGTGCGTAATAATATGGATCATGGAAACCCACCAGGGCGACAACCATTCCTTTCCTAGTCATAATCATAGATCTCCTTCTATCATTTCCTGCAAAAGAACCCTCTAATGGTGGGCAACAACAGTACCGTAGAATAAATCTTTCGAAACTCGAGCTTAGCTTAGATAGTCATCTTCGAGATACATTTAATAGGTCTAAAAGTTTGAATCCCAAGCTAAAATATATATATATATATATATATATATATATATATATATATTTGGAGCATTTTAATAATGATGGTAACACTTAACCAAAGAAACCCTAGAGATGAACTAGATCCGTGTGTTTGGTTAATGACCAAGTCCTACCTTAATCTGAAATTTTATTTATCGCCATTGTTGGGGTGGCAATGGCTTTATATCTCTTCTATATTTTTCAGTTGATCTGTCCCAAAAGAGTGAAGTTAAGATTGGCAAGTGTTAAGCAGTAGTTGGAAGGTCAATTAATCTTCTTTTTCCAAATTCAATCAGTATCATTTGGTGCTTGCATTTGGCCGCTCGCCTTTGTTTGTCAGAGAAAAAATGAAAGCCTGAAAGTAAACACTTTTTGGGTTTTTAGATTCTGAATTGACGTTTCAGAGCTCAGTGATGCCATGCGGAATAGTTATTTGATAGTCTTAGGCTCTTAGCCCTTGTTACCCGGATTCTTCTTTTTCTCTAACATGTCTAACATATTCGAATATCCGTATAGTGATTTGATCTTTCAAATATATGTAAAAAAAACTTCAAAAAAATTAAATATATTTGTGTTAGACACATATTAATATTCGAGATACTTATTCTCGAGTTTGGGTAACATAAGTCTCAGCTGTGCCTCAACTATTTCTTTTTGCAACGCCTGAGATGGTGTGAATTAAAAACCTACTTAGAGCCCCTTAGAGTAGACATGCCTAGGGCCAGTTGTTTGAGTTTGATTGAACTTTTGGACCATCTTATTTCAGTTTTACCCAAGGGTCCTTCATTTTCTTTCTCTCCAGTTATGGAAGCATATTGTCCTCAATACTTATTAACCTTATTATTTTGGTCTTAAAAGCTACGTTACACGAATTCTTTATTTTTCTTAAAGTATCTGTATCCGATGCTTGTTTTTGTCTTCGAACGTTAGTATGAAGATATAATCCTCCAAATATATAGAAAAACTTATAAAAAATTGAGCATAATTGTGTCAGACACGTGCCAGTATCCAATAATTACTTTGGTCGGGTATGACACAATTATATTTAGGTCCTGATGAGTTTGATCTCCATCTGCTAATAGTTACATAGTCCTTTGAAAAATCCATGTCTGGTTTGGTTGAGAGGTAAAGACCACAAGATTGGCCATTAAATGCTTACCTTTTTGATGAAAGCAATCATCTTAACTAAAAGGTCCTATTAAAAAGAGTTATTTAACTTATTTCCATACGGTACAGAATTGAAGTACAAAGAATAATTTATTTTAATGTATTCTGTTGTGTTTTAAAATCATATTCTTGTACTGTGTGTGGTCCTGTTGCAGTTTATCCGTTATCAATGTAAGGGTTCCCATCTTAAGTTTATCAGGTTTATTCTAGGGAATATGTTGACCTTTTTTTTTCCCCTGGTTTCTTTATTGTATGAATATGAACCTAGTTTGTGGAAGCAATGGGCACCATTTTTACGTGGACTGAAAACTATGTTGCTTTGACTCTTTATTTTTCTTGAGGTACTCGTGCCCGACGCCCATGTCCAACGCATTTTTGAATATGGGTATAGGGATATGATCTTCACACTCGAGTCCTAATAACATAGATGGAAGATAGGGTGTTGGACCCAGATTGCTTTTGAAAATTTTATTAATTTTGGATCCAACTATGTTACTGGCTTTAGAAGTGAGTGTCAGATACAAGTATGTGTGTGGTACTGGTATGTTCAATTTTTTAAAGTGTTTTCATATATGTAAAAGATCACGCCTCTTACTCATGTCCGAATGTGCCGGACTCATACTTTAGGGAAAATAAAGAGTCCAGTAACATAGCATACCGCTATTGACAGTTAAATATCCAAGAAGCATTTGATATGGGCAAAAAATGTTGAAGAGCTCATGCAATATAGACGAGCACTACTAAATTTGTAGCATGGTATGATATTGTTGCTTAATAATTGTTGTTAGGATTGGTCTTATCATTCTTGAGGTTTAAGCAATAAATTAACTTCATTATTTTTGGTTAAGGTTTAAATTTGACACGCATCCGAAATTAAGAACAATGATGAGAGTTACACTGGTTTAAAAGCATGAAAAATATGCTAAAATTTTATTTCACTGCTTTATGCTTCTTGTATATATGTAATTCCTGCTAGTCGAATTGTTCTAATATGTTAATAAAAAAATAATTTCTTTTTCCATTTGGAGGGAGGGTGTTTTGGTGTAGCATTGGCTTAGTAATAATCTAAAATTATATGCTTCAGCTTATTACGTATTTTCAAAGTTATGAAGGTCATTATATATGCTTTACTTTGATTCGATTCTGTATTCCTTTTTCAGAGCTTCTATTTGTATTTTGCATGTGTGTGCGGGCATGTAGTAGCATGACCGGAAATTTACCATTGATGAATTGTGTTATATTCCATTCTTTCAATCCACTTTCGTAAAATAAAATGGTTTACCTTAGTGAAATGATGATGGTCCGTAATTATATATGCAGTCTAGTCTTTTAATTTGAATGACTATCAAGTTTCCGATAGAGCGTAAGTTATTATCCGTATGGATAGTGGGTGGTGAAGAATTTCGGGAATTGTTTAGTACTAGATTGGTTGATATTTTGCTAAAGTAATACTTGCTTGCATAGTTAATATCTTCTTGAAAGTTGTTTTTGATAACTAAGTTCTAAAAAATGTAAAACATAAGCTGATAACTTGCTGTTTTATTCTCTTTCTTTGATATCTAATATTTTACTGTAATTTGAGGGTTTTCTTTTTTGCCTGGAAATTGGATAAGCTTGAACAAATCTCTTATGTTTATACTGATTTTGCTTTAATAAATTTTTCTAGAGTTTGTGTTAAAATCTAAGAATCTAACGCAAAAATGCTGCTGATATATATTTCAATTTATGTTACCCATATTCGAGGTGCGTGTCGAGTCTAATTTTTTTTCTAGGTTTTTCAATATTTTTGGAGCATCATCTATCTATATTTGAATGTGTTAGACACGGGTATTATAGGAAGCATAAAGAGTCCGGATTAATATAGGTTTCCATTTGTACGGGAGAGGCTTGTGCAATTGGCATGTATGCATGAAGCAGCCTTAGAGTTCATACTTTTCAGGGAGTGATGACAAATAATATTATTTTTCCACAAAGAATGGAAGTTGAAAAGGTAGTAAATCACTGCATTCTGATTTGTTAAATATTTGACAACTATAATTGTTTTCGTTTGAAGTACAATAAGCCTTTTTGATGATGTTATCATAATTCTTTTTGCTTCATTTGCTTTATTTTCTCTTCGGCTTTGATGGGTCGTGCTCTGACTTTATGTCGGAACTTATTTAACATACCCTTCTACAGGCAAAAGGAAGAGAAAGAGCTAAGATTCGTTACGCATGCAACCATTAGTCTTTTATAGGGATCCAGTTGCAATAATCTAAAATGTGGTAGATTTGCCTTTCATAGTTCCTCTTTCTGTGGAATTTCCTGCAGTACATCTATATAAGTTCTTGTGATTCTATGCATGTGTTTGATCTTTGTTCTTCCTATGACTTTTATTATCTAGAGTCATGGTGGAGGAAGATACAGATGTTGAAATGTCCATTGCTTGTATTTATGCATATTTCCTTCTCTTCATGATGGAATACATTGATATTTTGTTTTAAACATCATTCTAATGGTAAAAAATAACTTTAACATTTTTTTCCGTATTCTGCATGTTATATTATAATTTCTTTTCTGCATCGTGGTCATATTCTTGGTCCTTATTCATTCTCGATATACAACCTATCATGAGTTGGTCAATCACATTGAAACATTGTATTACGTATGCTTGTTAGTGATCTTCTGGTTCTCATTTTCCATTGTTAATCCAGAAAACTATGTGATAGAAGGTTTGTATTTTGCGAGACTGTTGAGTTAATCAAAGAGCCTTGTGGATTTTAAATATTCCATGCTTACACCAGTGTTTAGTTGTTGATGTGGAGGCAGGGATTTAATAACAGCCTCGATGTTATGGTATAGCCGTTATTTTGTCATTTCAATTGATATTTATTGTAATTGATCATGGTAATATTTATTATGCTTGCAATTATGTTAAATGTGTCATGACTGAAAATGCATTGCGATATTGCAATTTAAATCTCTGTTTGAGGGGGGCTAACCTTTTAGCCAAAAGCGCCGAATGAAGGAGACACCCTTTCTAGGCTTTCCATTGTTGGTGCTTTATCATATATACTTCTTTCTAGGAATAGTACGGATATGTTTGTTCCCCATTACGTAATGTGTTAGATATGGTTAGGTGTCATGTGAATGTTTAATTTTTTTTGAGGTTTTTTTTTATATATTTGAGAATCATACTTTACCTATGTTTATGGGTTCTATAAGTTGAATCTAGGTGCCGGATACAAAACCTAAGCAAAGGACTATGGGTAACATATAGGTTCTAAAAAAACCCTAAAATGCATAGATGAGGTAAAGCATTTGATCATCCCAAAGAAGAAGATGTTTGTACAACTTGCGGGAAGGGAGCATTATCATAATGAAACGATTGGGGAAAGGGGGTACAAAGTCCAAAGCAAGTTAGTTGTATAGAAAAGAACATTAATTTTATGGGAAAAAACCGCGGTTTGATCGGGGAGTTCGGAAGTTTCACATGGGACTCCCGCAGATTACGCTGTGGAGCTATCAGATTGATTCATTCAATTGGTTTCAAAACGCTTTTTAATCTAAGTCTTAACCCTCTCTGCAAACGCTGCACGGTACTTGTAGATGTCAGTTCTCTGTGATTTTCCTTTGGTCAGTCGTCGATGTCCCTGCTGCTATGTTTCAATGTGATCCACACGTGTCTGCATGACAGCTCAGAAACCGGGCTCCATGTCGGGTCCCATCTGTTGTGCGCTTATTTTAACCTTTTCTTTTGTTAGATGAAGTTCTTTTTCTCTTTGGTCCTCTCATTGTCCAGGCTTTTTAGCTCTTCTTTCACCAAAAAAAAAATAATAATAATAAAATATGTTGTAAATTTTTTCAAAATTGAACTGATTTGAATTGATATCTCAACACCAACGCCCTTTACGATCAAAGGGTTTAGAAACTTTTTCGAGCAATGAGGGGGCTGAAGCGCACCGTCCGAGGCCATTCTGGAACAACGATAATAAGCTGATGAAAGAGATTTGCTAGGGCACTTCGTGTTACCCATAGTAATTGATAATTAGAAATTTAGTTTCAATCTCTCTCTCTCTGGCAAGTTGTATTATATGATATGATGGCCGTACTGTCATGTCCACGCGGACTCAGAACTCAGTGTCTTGACTGACAACGGACATGACCAGACACTGGGGTCTTTTTCTTTTGCCCTAATGACTATGTCTTTGCCTTTCGGTCTCCATGTTGACTTGACACTATCTAATGTCGGAAAGTGTATAACAGTTCTGAGTGAGATCTCACCCTGTAACTGTCAGTCAATGTAGATGGGGTAGGGTTATTTTATCATGTTATTTTTTATTGTAGTTGGAATATTATTATTATTATTATTATGATGGATATTAACGAGTTAGAATCGTAAAATAAATATTATAATGTTATATTGTGATAGATATTTTTAATTCAAGTGGAATGTGGATATATATTAAATATAGGTGTATTTAATTTTTTTAAAAAAATTTTATTCGAAGGATTTTGGAGAGTCGTATTTTATATTTATGTCTGAATATTAAATATCGAACACAGATATTTGAAAAAAAAAAAAAAATTAAGTTAGACTCTCATCTCAGCCTGCCTCTCTACAGTCTGTTGTGTTCTTTTTAGGGTTTTATAGCGGTTCACGAGCTCTATAAAATGTAGCCATAAAGCTTAAACTGGCTGCTTTAGCTGCTTGCTAAGATCCTTTATTTTCAGCTGGATAAATGAGACTATCTACTTCAATCTTTACTGTATAATAAATATGTTGTCTCATGGATAATGTGTGAGATAGGTCTAGAAATGAATTTTGTAATAATAATAAAATAAAATTAAGATATATATAAAATTCTTGATGGGATTGATTGGAAAGCAAAATATCATAAAATGGTTTCCAATATAATATTCAAATCATAGAACGTGTTGGATATTGGTATATATTTAACATTGATATTTTTTAATTTTTTCAAGTTTTTTTCATATATTTAGAGGATTATACTTTTATTTTCACATCCAAGCATGTTTGATATAAGTGTCTGACATTGATATTTTAGGGAAAATGAAGAGTTTAGGTCTTTTTTGCTTTGACTTTTTAATTTTCTTGAAGTATTCATGTTTGACATCTATATTTAGTGCATATCTAGACATTAGCACGATGATATGATATGCTGTACAAGGATCTTTAAAATATAGGCAAAAACTTAAAATAAATTAATTATACTTGTTTGCAACATTCACCTGAGGCTTTAGATAACATAGGTTTTCAAACTGCTTTTCTTGTTGTCATATGATTGTGCATATATGGAGCTTTTGTACTCAGAA
>JBBYHL010000017.1:2782054-2796048 GCA_038381835.1 Adansonia madagascariensis | reverse complement strand
TATATATATATATATATTTAGAGAAGCATATATTTGAAAAATCACCAAGTACAAGTTTCTTTTAATTAATTTAATGTAATAAAATTCTCTCTAGTATAGCTTGCAAGTATACTTCTTAATTAGTTGAATAATGCTTTTAAGCTCAAAATATTATTTAATGAATAAAAAACATTTTTTTAATTTAATTAAATAAATATTTTTTAAAAATTTAATCAAACTTAATTTGATCCAACTCAATTAATAAACGCTTCTATTTCTAACTATAAAATTTAATCCATAGGATGGCTTACAATGTTACATATACTATGGTTAGTCTTACAAAGGATATTGGAATTGAACTTATAGTTGCATATTTAATTGATATTATCATATGTGAAATTATAATTACATATTTAATCACGTGATGTTATTTAATTAAAAGTATGATTATTTGTATTTATTTTTAAAATTTTTTTAATAAAGTTTCTCGTATGATTTGGTGAGCTACATAGTTAAAAATAGTAAAGGATAGTACAGATTTTGATATTCATAATTATTTAATTTATTTTTGTGAATTCAAATAGTATAATGACTATCTTCATAGAATTGAAGAGATAATATATTCGAATATTAAAATCTACTATTTGAATCCATTATTCATTTACCGAACATAATAAAATGCAAAAATTTATAATAATAAAAAGAATCAAATATTGACTTACAAAATTAACTATTTACGATATTAAATTTTTATGAAATTTGAATATTTAATAAACAAAATTATTTAAATTTCTTTCGAATAGCTAATAAAGGACTTCGAATTTTAAAATATTTAAATTGATTCGGATAGTATGTGAAATACGTATGTTTATTGTAACGGAATTATCTAAACGACGGTTAAAATGCCACGTGTCAGTTATTCTACAGGCATATATGGTTAGCCGATTTCTTTCAGTATCATTTAATTTATTTTTTAAGTTAAAAGAACAAATAAATTGTGCAAATGAAATGACGCTTTGAGTGTGCGATTGGCTCTTGGGAAAGTACGGCGGTCGGCGCGGCGGCAACATGAAGCAAAAAACATGGCCGGATCGATCCAACGGCTCCCGATTTACTGCTTTTCCGTTGTCGAAATCGAATGATAGAGAAGAAAAGGTCAAATTATCAAGGCGTTCTAAATCCAGTTCAAAATCGTCATTATCGCCGACTGACGGTCCTGATTTCTCGGCTCTCCCTTTCGACATATTGACGAAGATCGCGGCGTCTTTTAATTTCCCGAACCTTCTGGCGGCGTCACTGGTGTGCAGGTCATGGAGGGACGCGCTTCGGCCGTTGAGGGAAGCGATGTTGCTACTGCGTTACGGGAAGCGGTTCAAGCACGGGCGAGGTGGTGTTCGACGCAATCTGGACAAAGCTCTCGACTCTTTCTTGAAAGGCGCCGCGCGTGGATCTACGCTTGCTATGGTCGATGCGGGGCTTATATACTGGGAAAGAGGTCTAAAGGAAGAGGCAATCGCTCTTTATCAGAAAGCGGCCGCCCTCGGCGACCCCGCCGGCCAGTGCAATCTCGGAATTTCATACTTACACTGTATTTTAATCAAAAACAATAAACATTTTTTTCCTCTCAAATCTTAGCTCATTTAATTTCATATAATGAAAAACAACAATCTGCAATAATCTTGCAGCTCAACCTCAAAATCATAAGGAAGCCGTAAAATGGTTGCATCAAGCTTCAATTGGAGGCCATGTACGAGCTCAGTACCAGTTAGCGCTTTGCTTGCATCAAGGTCTTGGGGTGCATCGAAATCTTAACGAAGCAGTACGGAGTTCTTAACCCCATTTGAATTGTATTCATAAACTGAACCTTTTCTGTTTTGAGAAAATTTTGGGTGATAATATTTGATTTCTTGCTTATTGATTCTCAGGCTAAATGGTATCTAAAAGCAGCTGAAGGTGGATACATTCGTGCAATGTACAATGCTTCGCTTTGTTATACATTTGGGGAAGGATTGCCGCATAGTCGTCGACAAGCGAGGAAATGGATGAAGAGGGCGGCTGATCGTGGTCATAGCAAAGCGCAATTTGAGCATGGACTTGCTCTATTCTCAGTATGTCGCCTTCTTATTTCTTTGTTTATGATTATAAAACACCAATGGAAGCATGTTCTGATGCATTTAGGATTTTTTAAAAAACAGTGGACTTCTCAAAGACTTTAAACGACTGTGAATTTCTGCTCATGACATGTTGAAGTAAAATGGTGAGATATGAATGAAGGAAAACAAAACAGGACCCTTTTTCTTTATTTTTGGTGGCGGGTAGGTGGGATTACGGGTGTAATAGAGTCAAGCCTAGCTCAAGCTGTAAGAAGCTTGACTCAAAATTTGAGGCTCGAATCTTAACTCGATTGAGTTTTACTTTTATAGGTTGAACTCGATTTGAGATATAAATTAAATTACTTTCATTCGATTAAAGCTCAATTAGATTGATTTATCTAGTAAAAAAAATGAGCTTGATTCCCATGCTTGATTTCAAACTCAATTATTTGTGCTTGAGTACAAGTTCGAATCGAGATTTTTCAATTCTAATTAAAAAAAAAAAGAGTTTGATTAGACTCGCAAGCTACTCTTCAAACATTAGAATACGTGAATTTGACTTGTTCTACAGTGACCAAACGAATTCAAGCTTTTTCAAGTCAAATCCGAGTAGCTTGCAAGCACAAGTATCTTGTTTACACCCCAAAACTAGGAGTGTTGTAGTTGGTTAAGAGAAAGATAATTTATGCAAGCTTGCTTCTTGATCCTGAGTCGCTTTCTTTTCTTTTTTGGGGGAGGGGTGGTCTGTCTGATCATTTTTTTCCCTCCTCTAGGGCTTGCATGTGTGCTATTACTGTTCTATTTACGCAATCTAAGCTGATGGGGATTTTGATAATATAATACTTGGACAGAAAGGGGAAATGATGAAAGCTGTAGTGTACCTTGAACTTGCTACACGTTCTGGTGAAACGGCTGCAACTCATATCAAGAATGTTATTCTTCAGCAACTCTCAGCAACTTCTCGTGACCGTGCCCTGCTTCTTGCTGACAATTGGCGAGCTTTGCCTTCATCTCGTTAAGTATGTCAAAGACTCTTAACTAAACTTTGTCATATACTCTGCTGTAATTACCTCTTTCCCTTTTGACTGTCTTCTTAAATGCTTGACTAGTGACTGTTATTAAATATATAGATTTCGTGACTATTTTTCTTTTTGTTCCAGTGTCTTTATCTTTTCTTAACTGCGATAAGTTGAGCTTAATCGAACGATGGGAATGAGCCATTTTTTATTAGGTAAACGAACATAATCTAATGAATTAGAGTAATTTGATTTTTATCTCAAATCGAGATCGAGATCGAGCTCGATTGATCTTTAAAAGTGAAATGAAATCAAGCTTGAGCCAAGCTTCGAGCTATGAATTTAAAGTTCAACTCAAGCTTCTTAAGGCTTGAGCTCGGTTCAGCTCCAACACACCCCTAGTTGTGACCGATGAGCTACGAAGTTCGAGTTCAACTGGAGCTTCTAAAGGCTTGAGCTTGATTCGGCTCCATCACATCCCTAGTTATTATGATTAACGTTACGTTGTTTTGACCACGTTGCATTTGTTGTGATTGAAACGTTATAGAATAGTAGTGATTGAAATGTAATAAATTCAATCGCGACCAATTTTGTTAAATATAGACAATTAGAGAAAAGTTGAAACCGCAAGATAACAATCTTAACATCACCATAAGAAGTTCAGGATATAGCTAAAATGCTAAGAAGATAGGAAGCAATCAATAATTCAATGTTTCATATAAACAAAAATGAAAATATTCACAAACAATTTGACTACTAAAAAAGCATTAAAAGCGTTATGAACAATGTATAATTGCTTAAGCAGAAACCTGTATATTTAGATGAAGCTATTCTTTTGTATAACTGATCCAAATCTGTATATCTGTGTATGTCCTGTTAGATGTGAAGAACAATCATAGGGTTTAGGGTTAGGGTGTAAGGTTTCAAGGAGCATACAATTGCCTCTGAGGATGAACTCCGGTGCGATAAAGGTTGAGGTGATACATGGCCTCGGACACCAATTCTTTCAAATCGAGACGTTGTGCAACCACCGTTCGATCTGCCCCCTCGAGGGCATTCAAAACCCTAGATTGTTCCAAAGCCTCATTATCACCAGCATGTATAGCAAGGTAGCAGAGCAGTACCAACCCTTGCAGCTTTGCCCTTTCGCCGCATCGAAGCAATCTTATCAAAGGTGGAACACCATTGAACTCAATTATCGACTTTGAATGATCCATACGGAGAAAATTCTCAGGCGATGTAAACTTTTGCAATGCAATAGCGGCTTCCGTCGCCACTTGTTGATCTTTATTACTGAGCTTCGTCACCAAAGCATAAATCACTCGAGTCTCCCTAGCCGGGAAAGTTCTTGCCAATGAACCAATTGATCTAATAGCAGGAATTTGCAAACTTGGGCTCTCCAATTCCTTAATTACCCTCAAAAGCTGATCGACAACAGCCTTGGCAGCAAGCGAGTTCGTCTTGAAAGCCACACATCTGAGATCAGAATCCAATTCAGCAGCGGCTGCAATCTCCATTATTGTCATCAAACAATTATATTGTAAGTCACCCTGTTCTTTCTCCATCAACTTAGCCAAGCAAAGTAGGCCTTTGGTCTCAGTGATCCTTCGACTATTTGAAACACTCCCTTTTGCAAGCATCCACAAAGCTTCAGCACCATTAATTTTCGACTGAATTTTCACTTCAAGCTTCTCATTTTCCCTCCCTTTCTTGAAATTTCCTCCTTTACTACTTCCTTCGATCCGCAAATTCGAATTCGGTCTATAATTGTAATTCCTCGAATTCGATACAGTTGAGGAATTTTTCTCCATTTCTTTGTTCATCTGAACCATGGAGTGAATGTTTGGTTTGCCCAACTGTGTCCTTGAATCTTCAACGAAGGTCTCGAACGACAACAGAGTCACCAATGGCCTAATCACATTCTCTCTGGCGAAATCCTCTTGAGCCACCGGATCATGCTCCGCCATTCTGGCTACCAATTTCGCTACTGGAATTTGAACCTTCATCGGAGAATCTCCCAATACTTGAACCACAACTGGAACCCCCATTTCATCGACAATAGTCCTGACTCTTTCCTGCTCGTTTGCTAAAACGAAAAGCGCATTCGCCGCAGCTATTTGCGCCTCCATTGAGGAGCTCTCTTTGATAAGCTTTAGTAAAGGAGGGACGCCGCCTTCTTCGACAGTTATTTTTTTGTTCCGGTCGTTGTCTTGAGCGAGGGAAGCCAGATTGTTGGCGGCTTCGACGCGATCGATCAATTGGCCCATTTGGACGGTTGCGATGTATGACCAAATCCACGAAACAATCGGGTCGTTGCTGGCGATTGGCGGCAGGGAAAGGAAGATTCCGGTCGTAGTCCCGCCGTTTTCGGTGTCAAGGACTCCCATGAGCCACCTCATGTCGCCAATTGAAGCATCTAGGAGGTTGAACACCTTGCGAAAATCGGCGGAGCCCGTGATTTTCACGACACGGCGCAAGATGCTCCGCCGCTTGCACTTCCGTACGAAACCGAGGGCTCGCTCTAGGTTCTTCGAAGCCTCGGAGACTACCCGACGAATTGGGCGCTCATAGAGGGATTGAACCGAGGTGATGAACCGGACCAGGGTTCGAAGCAACTGTGAAAGCCGATCCACTTGCTTCCCAACCTCACCGCAGTCGGCTTTAAACGACCGAGCCTCATCCGCCGCTGAGCGAACTCGTTCCGCTAGCAAAATTAAATAAGACAGCTCGTCCTCGATTCTCTTCTCCTCCGCCGATCCCATGATCAACTGAATCAGGTAAAAACTAAAACACTTCGAACTCTTATAATATTCCCGTAATTGTAGGTGAGTCGAGGGCGAGTGAAGAGTGAGTTTAGCGGGGACTGAGTTGAGGTTGCAGCTTTTATTGGCAGTGGCATGTTTTTTCTTTGTCAAGTCAGCTCAGCTACTGAGCTGACGTTTCTTTTAGCAGTTAGGCTTTTTAGGTTGTGTAGCCTTTATGATAAAAAATATCACTCCCTATAAAGCGCGTCAACAAAAAAAAAAAAAAAAAAAGGAAAACCCGAGACGACTTACCGACTCCACTTGATCTTTCGTTTTTTCTTTTGTTTACCTAAAGTAACAATCTATCAAATAGCATTGCGTGACGTTCAACGGATTGGAACGGAGCGTCGAACTGAAAATTGTATTGCTTTTCTGAACTTAATAAATGATAATTAAAATAATAACTAAATAATCTTCAACTTTGTACATGTAAATGTAAACCAATGGCATTAGAAAATATCAAAAGAAAGAAAAAATAATTAATGTTGATTTTTTTTAATTTAGTATAAGTAATATATTAAATAAAAAAATTAAATTAATAATTAAATAAGCATTTTCTTAACTAATGCTTTAAGAACACTTTATAAAATTATTATATATACTATAATAATATCTTCTTGACGCATTAGGAACAATGAATAAAGTCATTAGCTATTATATTTAACGTGATATTATTGGTATATTAACTAATTTTAAATATTGTTTTAAGTTTACTTGGTAGCGAAACTCATTAGATAATCCTTAAATAATATATAAATATAGGCATTAAGTAGACTTTTTTTTTTCATTTTATCTCTAATTATATTTTAATTTTTTTATATTATATTACATTTAAAATCATCATGTTTTCTTTTTTTTCCTTTTGGTAACTAATTGCAAGTGAATTCTTATTATTTTGTAAAGTTTTAATTATATTATGGTACGTTTTATAAATAATAAAATTTTTTAAAATATTCACTAACTAAGTTTGTATTAATGTATAAAGTTTATTTTACGTAAAAGATATATCAAATTAATATAAAATTTATTATAATGTTAATATAAAATAAAAGTATGAAAATAAAAAAAATTATTGAAGTCTTTAATTCTTTTTTTTACTTATCAAATAAATTTATTTTGTTTTTGATAAAAAATTAAAACTTTAAAATTAAATAATTTAATGTAAACTTTAATTCTTTTTATTTATTATAAAATAAACTTTTAAAATTCTTTTAATAAAATTAAAATCTTTACTCATAAATTAAATAAATCTTATTAAAATAAATTTATTTCCACCACGCCAGACCCTTTATTTTCATTAAACTCAGGGTCCAATGAGGAAATGAAGCTAATTTTTTTTTCTAATTTAATAATTAATTTTATAATATAATTTTTATATACTTTTTATTATAAGTAAATAAGTATGACCATAAAAATACCATATATAATTATATAAATAAATTAATAAATTATCATTAAGTATATTATTAATTTTAATATAAAATAATATATTAATATTTTTGAATGAATATAATTTTTAAAATTTTAAAATATTAAATATTATAAAAATATTATAAAAATACATAAAAGATAATAAATAATTAAATATTATTTTTTAGGTTTAATTTATGTAAATATATATATATATATATATATTAATCTAGCATCCTTAATGATCATTTTTTTTTCTCACTAAAATTTACCTCACCGTCACTGCTATAATTAAATCAAAATACATATCTCATTATTGATTTTAATCTCATCGTTACAGTAATTTTCAATCTCACCGTCTATTTCTATATATTCTTATCATGATCATATATTTTATTATATTATAATTTTATTTAAAATATTTTATATATTAATATTTTTATATTTATATTATAATCTTATTTTATATTATATTATATTTTATATCATATCTTAATTTATTGTCTAAATTTTATGTATCGTCTCATGTTACCCGGTTTAGATTTTACGAATGCATTGGCCGTAAAAAGGGTTTCGACTTTGAACTTCCGGCTTTGGGCTAACAGGTTTATAATACGAGGACCGATTGGCTTCGAGTAGCTAGACCGGATTGAGCCTTATCATTGTGACATCGATCACAATTGTTGGGTTGGGTTGGAAAATATTGATAACTCTGTAAACCATAATAATTTAACAGATGTTTTATTTTTTTTAAAAAAATTTTAATACACTCTAAAAATATATATATTTTGATCAATTCTATGGATGATAGTAAGTTAAATATCTGTATTTTTTATAATATTTAAATCTGAATATATAACTTTTTTAAGATTTAAATCTATTTATTATTTGTATTAAATTCGTATATTATTATCTGAATTCAAATATGAATTAAATAATTTTATTAGTTTGATATTGAAATTCACTACGTATTTAATAAGTAGCTAACCTTAAAAGCTAAGGTTGAAATCTTTACATAAGTATAATTTTTTATATTTTACAATAAATAAATAATTAATTTAGATATTTAAATTTATTATTTAAAAAATAAAGTGAATTTAGATATACGTATCGGTAGCAATATGGGTTATGGATTTTTAGTTTATAGGGGATAGCATGAGATCCATAGTAAGCGGAACCCGTTTGATCAAATATGCTATCAATAATTTTTTACCTCTTATTCTAGCGTGTGCTTCCGGTGGAGCATGCATGCAAGAAGGAAGTTTGAGCTTCATGCAAATGGTAATATGAAGTAGTAATACAAATTTAGATAATATACAAGTATCTATGCTTGTGGTCAAATCATGATTCAAAAGTTTAAATTTTTTTTTATTGAGACTCGAAAAGTATATTATTAAAATATTATTTTTATTAATATTTATATATTTTATAATTAAATTTAAATAAAAATATTATTTTATTATTAAATAATAATTTAATTTAATTTAATTTAAATTTATAAAATTTTTATCCATAACCGTTTCCCTGTGCTAGACCTGCCGACCTAGCCCTTTGACAGGGTATCTATGTGCATCAATTATCAATTTTTTTTGCCAAAAGGCATTAGTAATCGGGTTGGATAAGGTTCGAAGTTTATTTTAAAATTTATAAAAAAAAATTATGAAAAAATGATTCCAACAAATAATATTAAGAAATGAAGACAATACAAAATTGAACAATTTATACGTACTTTACATTTTAACAACTGTCATTAAAATAAAATTTGATTACTTTTATTACAAATAAACTATAAAAAAAAATCACATAATGAGAAGTAGATCGAAATGATATTAGAAAATCGGATATTCGATGCTGTTTAATATGATTTTTTTTATTTAAATATTATAAATTTGACTAATTTTTAAAATTGATTCGGAACGAATTTGAATAGATTTTTTAGATATTTGTTTTTTTTTAAAATTTTGATTCGAATATTTAAATTTGTTATTTAATTTTAATATAGATATTATTCGATATTCGTATATGATATCCACTTACATAGTTGTAAAATAAAAAAAATGTTGTAAAGATTTGAACATTGGTATACGAATAAACTTATTCACGAATCGAGCTGCAGCTTAAAAAAATTTAAAATTCAAGCCCAAAGTCAGATTTAGCCTAGTTCGACGATCTGAATTTACTGTTTAAATAATTAAAATATTAAAAAATTATTTTAATATTAATTTTATATATTTTATAATAAAATTTAAATAAAAATATTATTTTAATTTTTGAACATTAGTCTAGATCATAAAAATTACTATCTAAACTCGATTCGTGCGAGCTATCCTATCTTTGAATAGATCTATATATGAATCTTTATTACCAAAAATTTAAATATTTAACAAATTTAAATATTCAATAAGTATTATTATCTAATTCAAATTTAAATTCAAATAATAATTTTTTATAAAAAATAATAAATAAATTCAAATATTATACAAATTATTCAAAATTAAATATCATAAAATACATATATATGATCTTTTAGTATCCCTAAACATATAAAGACAAACAAAAACAATGAAAAAATAAAAAAGAAAAAGAATCTTGAACAAGAATATTATTTGGGATAATTAGAGCACATAAGTATCTCATAAAATTTTAATGATTAAAACCATGTGTAAGCTCAGCCGGCTGGGCGTGGGTCCTTAAAACAGAATGGGGGAGGTGGTGTCCTAATCATAGGACACCCTCATGGTAGGACCCGCACTTATCTTTTAATAAAAATAAATATTAATTAAATTAATTAATTTCATTATTTAAAATTATCCGTATTTTCGGGGTTTGTTTTTTTGTCCGAACCCCAGAGGTCGAAGTCCTAAAAAGCCGAAACACGGCAAACAGGGTTTCAATAAAGACCCGGCTGGAATGAACATGTGAGAGCCACGTGTCTCCGAACCAAACCACGTGAAGAAAAAAACTCGGAATTAATATATCGTAGCGCAAACAACCAACAACCAAAGAAGGAGGGGAGGGGGGAAGGCTGAGACAGTAAATTCTAACGGGTGGCCGACCCGATCCATTTAATTTTACATTCCCTAAACTACCCCTAAATGTAATCGAGCTTAAACGAGTTCAAATTGTAAGAAATTTAAATTTAAATTAAATTTAATTCGTTTTAAATTTGATTCGAGTTTAATTAATTTTTATTTTTTTAAAAAAAATTAAATTTAATTTAAGATAAAAATTAAATTATTTAAAATTAATCGATTAAACTTATTTACTTATTAAAAAAAGCTTAATCTTACGTTAAATTTTAAACATGATTATTTTTACTTGAACTTTAATTTAAATTTAAATTAAAAATTTTTAATATTAATTAAAAATAAAAAAATAAAAAATATTTAATCAAACTCACAAACTACTTAAGTCAATAACTCTAACTAAACTCTATAACTATCAATCTAAATTTAAAAAATTTTAAATTAAATTAAAACAACTTACGAATATAAATGCCTAATCAATGCATATGAGGCCCATCCTAACACATATGTATGACTTAGCCACGAAGAAAAATCACCAAGGGTTAAATGGTAAACGCGGAGAAAATTAGAAGATTTCTTTTTTTTCTTTTTTCACTTTCATGGGGTATTTATTAATCTCTATTTACAACGGCCACCAATTAACAGAGAAGCATCGGCTGTTTATTCGTTTTATTTTTTTATTTTCTATTCTCCCTTTTATTATTATTATTTCTTTTTTAAAAAAATTCTTCATCAGTAGAACTTTTTAAGCTCGATATTTCCGTTAATTGTTGTTAAGAAGAGTCTTTCAGTTTTGGGGTTCCTGGGTTTTTAGAGAAGATTATAGGTAACCATCGGAAGAACAAACAGGTAGCTTGAGATCGAGAGTTTTTTTTTTTTTTTTTCTGGATGCTGATCTAATCTGGGTTCTTCAGCACTAAGCTAAAAGATTTAATTTTATTTTTTTTTCCCACTTGGGTTTTCATTAATTTTGCTAAAAAACATTGCTTTTTTTTTTTCATAAAAACAATGTGGTGGATGATGAATGAAGGAGGAGGGCATTATTGTTCTAAAAAATCGGATGAAAACTGTGCAGATCTTTGTGCTCAGGTACTTTTATTATTTTGATCTCTTTTTGCATTTTTTTTTGTTAAATCTTTCATGGGAATGTGAGGGAAATTAATGGAGTGGGAATTTTTTTTTTAATCTTTTAAGTAATTATTTTTATCCAGAAGTTAGCTGCTAGGAGTTGGTTGTTAATTTCATTGTATTTTTGGGGTTTGGATTAAGTTTTGAACAAATTTCTTTGCTTTTTATGATTTAGGGATTCAGAGTATGATTGTTGATTTATTGTCAATCTGAACTTGTTTAGATGTAACTATTTGGCATGGTCATATGTTATTTGAACTCGAGATAAATGTTGTATATGGGTATTTATTCAACAGGTATGTTCAATCTTTTTTTTAAATTTATATATTTGGAGGATCATACCTCATATTTAAGTGTGAAGATAGATTATGTATTAGGCATGGGTATTGGATAGCAAAATGAAGAATCCGGGGATTTCGGGAACTGTCTGGAAAGTTTTACTTTTGAAAGGAATCTCATTTTCAAGCAAATGTTGTTTTGCTTTGTAGCTTCTATCATACTTTTCTAAGAATCTTAAAAGGGCATTACAATTTGTATATGAGCTGCATATATTCCATTGCTTTTCTAAACTTCCCCTTATAAATTATGATGTTCAATGCCTTGTTTTTACTTTGTTTTGTATACCCTAATAAAATTGATTAGTATTAATGTCGTATTTTCTCTATGCTTACAGGAATCGAGCCGACTGAGCATGTCAAGAATCTGCTGCATACTGCGTGGCATTGATTTGAAAACTTACATTTTTCTGTTTGTACTGGTTCCGACATGCGTATTTGGTATATACATTCACGGACAGAAGATTTCGTACTTCCTGCGACCGCTATGGGAATCGCCACCCAAACCTTTCCATGATATCCCACATTATTATCATGAGAACGTGTCAATGGAGACACTCTGCAAACTCCATGGGTGGGGAATTCGTGAATTTCCGAGACGGGTTTATGATGCTGTTTTGTTTAGTAACGAGGTGGATATTCTTACCATACGATGGCAAGAGTTGTACCCTTATATTACACAGTTTGTTCTTCTTGAGTCTAATTCAACGTTTACGGGAATTCCGAAGCCTATGGTTTTTGCTAGCCATCGAGATCAGTTCAAATTCGTGGAGCCCCGATTGACTTATGGGACAATTGGAGGAAGGTTTAAGGAGGAAGAAAATCCATTTGTTGAGGAGGCTCTGCAGCGAGTAGCTTTAGACCAGCTTCTCAAAATAGCCGGAATTACTGATGATGACTTGTTGATCATGTCGGATGTCGATGAGATACCAAGCAGACATACGATCAACCTCTTGAGATGGTGTGATGACATACCTCAAGTTCTTCATCTTCGGCTGAAGAATTATCTTTATTCTTTCGAGTTTCTCGTGGATAACAACAGCTGGAGGGCATCGGTCCACAAGTATCAGACGGGTAAAACAAGGTATGCACATTATCGACAGACGGATGAGATTTTGGCCGATGCAGGGTGGCACTGCAGTTTTTGCTTCCGCCACATTAGCGAGTTCGTATTTAAGATGAAAGCTTACAGCCATAGTGATAGGGTGAGGTTCTCTCATTATTTGAACCCAAAAAGAATCCAGAGAGTAATCTGCAAGGGTGCTGATTTATTTGACATGCTGCCAGAGGAGTACACATTCAAGGAAATAATCGGAAAAATGGGACCAATCCCTCATTCCTTCTCAGCTGTTCATCTTCCTTCGTACCTTCTAGAGAATGCCGATAAATACAAATTCCTTTTACCCGGAAATTGTTTGAGAGAAAGTGAGTGATTCTTCTAAAAGCTTCAGATGTTTGCTGCGTATGTAAAAGGCAAGTCAGAGGTGCTGCTACTAGTTTGACTCGGACTCCCCACCAAAGTGTTCAAACCAAACAATTTGATGACTGCGGTTTGTCTCCAAGCAGCCATGTCTTTTATCCAGCTAAATGTTTTTCGAGTACCCTTGGGAAAATGATCGAAGAGTTGGATAAATGCTTGGAAATTCTAGGTTTGTATATAAATTTGTGTTTACTTGGCGTAGGATATTTCATATTCACTGAGCGAGGGATCTTCATGTATTTTGAAACAGCTTAGCTGTTGGCAGTTGCATGTCTATTACTTGGGATTCTTTAATTACATTAGTTTTGAGGTTCTTTTGATTTCTTCCCTATGTTGGGGAAGTTTTCGTTTTTTGAGACAGTTTATTCATACATGTTTTATTGAATTACTTAATTTGTTCCCCTTGATTGGTCTTTAGATTGCTAGTGATGACAAATTGACAATGCTTATTTCCTATCTTACTCAGATTCGGATATTCGTATCTCTTTATTTCCTATGTTACTCAAATTCGGCTATGCTTTAAATACGAGTATGTTCAATTTTTTTAAAAATTTGTTTCATATAATTTGTGGGTTCATTGAGGGTCATATTTTGATACTCATTTCCGTATATTTATCGGATGGGCATGGTACCAACAGGATGATGGTCAGCATCTGCATGTCTAAATTCAGAAGCTTGGTAAATAATGGAATAAGATAGAACAATGAGAGGATCAAGAACACC
>JBBYHL010000017.1:2732692-2748145 GCA_038381835.1 Adansonia madagascariensis | reverse complement strand
GTTGAACTCTTTAATGGCATTCCGAATAAGCTTTGAGAAGAGTTAAGAAGATTATTGTTTCACAGTTAAATAAGGTTTGATTCAGCTGATGTGGGGCCAGCATTTATGGAGGTAGGATTCTTTTATATTATTAAGGTTTAGTGTCTTTTCGAAGGGTGTATTTGAGCCAAACCAAATCTCAAACTTAAGTTGAAACTTGCTGCCTAAAACTCAGCTTGAGTTTTTTTTTAAATTTGAACTCAATTCAATATAGAAATAGAGCTACGTGAGCTTAATTAACCTCGTTTATTTAATAAAAATTTATTTAATAAAAATGAACTTGATTTAAACTAAATTATTTGTGTAGAACTTGAGTTCAAGTTCAAATTCAGATATTTTCATTATTAATTAAAAATAATAAAAATACATATTAAAAATAAAAAAGTTTAAATCGAGTTGAATTGAGATTAAATTTAAGTTTGTTGGTCAGATTTTTCGGATTTAAAGTTGGATAATTTTAGATTGGGGTAGTTTGGATTCATTCATTTCAAATTCATTTTATTTTTTATTTCAAGTGAATCAAGTTTATACTGTTAACTTTCTCAATCAAATCAAGTTTGATTTCAAATAAATGAATTGAATTTTTCAAATCGATCAAAATTGACAGATATATTAACAACTCTTTCTCTTTTAATGAAAGAATTAATTTTATTGCAGAACTTTCGTAAGCTTAAGCCTTTAAGTTGTCCAACTTACCGTCACTCGAAGTTTCCTGCATGCGCCTATCTTATTCAGCTTAATAGGCCTACCTTATTCATAAGTTGTAATTAATATATACCGATACGGATCTTTGAACTATTCATCGCAAATGCCGTATCGTCAGAGAAAAAAAAAATAAAAACACAAAATAACGATCTTATTGTCTTGATATTTAAATCGTTTGCATCACTCAAACATGTAGTTGCATGTCAACATGTCCTGAATTTTGTTAAACATTCCGCAAATAATTTGCCCACTTGAATGATGGGTTTAGCAAACACGGACGCTAATATGCAGCACGAATACTATATACAACATTCATACGAAGACACAAAAATTTTTAAAAAATTAAGACACAAATATGATAAGACAGAACAATTAAAAATATTTTTAAATAAAACAAAATATAAAATTGATATTTTTTAATTAAACATTAATACGTAAATAGTTTTTAAAAATTTTTAAAAATTATTTTTAAATTTTAAAATTTGAATCTTAAAAAATTCAGTAAAATCAAATTATTTATTGCCGATTTGATATTTGAAAGAAAAATATAAACAAAAACTATCATTTCGTCTTCGAATATATCCAATTATATCCAATCATGTATTGACTATGTTTTAATCTTGTTTGATTTTATTAAATATTTTTATGTATCTTTGCATGTCCGACACAAGATATTAAAAGATGAATATCGCGTTAAAAGTATCTTCTTCTTCTTTTTTTCGATCTGTCAAAACATTTTCATTATTGAATCGATCGAAAGGGAGAGTGGAAGAAATAGAATTTACTGTAAAACAAAAGACAATGAGAATGAGTTTGGGACATGGGAGGATCCATGGAAGAGCGCAGATACTCTTAACGGATCGAATAATTATGGTCCAAAATTTGCGATATATATTGCCATCGATATCCCCATATCTATCATCAGCTTTTTACTTCATTTGCTATCATGATCTTTTTGCTGAGATTTCTTACGTAGTTCTTTCATCCACCTGAAACTCAACAACGACTTGCCGAACTTGCTCTTGCTCGATCCACCACCATCGTGTTTCTTGTTCTTCTTCTCGTCAGATGAAGCATCGGCACCGGCGTTGTTGTTGTTGTTGTTGTCCTATTGATTGGCCCCATGATTACCCATAATCCATCTCTCTGTTTTGCTTTTTTTATTTATCTCTTTTGATCTGCAAATGCTCCAATGAAATTGCTTTTCATATCAGTCATTGTTAATACTTTTGCCTATTGATTAGTTTCGCAAAAAGTTGATCATCTTTGGATGAGTAACAAGCCCTAAAATTTTCTCCCTTTTTAACTATCATTTTGCTTTTCTTAACCTGAAACAGCTGGACTGGAGCTCCACATTGCTTTCATTTTCTATTTTGTAATTGTTTTAGGAATTAATCACGTAAGTATACAGAGAGTAAGAAGTAATTAATTGATAAAGTAGAGTGTTAATTTCACAAATAATTGATATTAAATTTATTAATTATTCAAATTAAAATAACTTAATGTTAGCCAAACAAATAATTATAAATTATAAATTAAAACTAAATAATAATAATAGAGCAAATAATAAATAATAGAAAATTTAAGATTACAATTTACCTCAACACTTCATTTAAATGAATCTTTACTTTCTTAATTTGGTTAATAATAATAAGTTGTTAACTCAGAATTCTAATTTATTTTCAAATATCTTTTGATGATCTTATAAAAATATTTCACCAAATCAATTTACTATAATTCTATATAAATTGAATTAAAAGAAACTCGTTAAGCTTAGACTCTAATTTGGTTACATATGGCATGCTCGTATATTTCTATCTAATATGCAGATCAATTCATCCTAATAAATAAATAAATATGAAACGCATGTCATTCAATTTAAATCTAAACACAAAATTCTCTTTTCCAAGTTCATTCAAATCAATCTAATTAGTGATCAAGCAATTAGAAGTGTTATAAACAAGATTAAACAAATAATTCAAATATAATTAAATCAAGAAAAAATTATAATAATCCAAACTAAGTTCTATTGCGACCCTAGAAAAATAAATCTAGCTCATAATAAATATATAAAATATAAAACCAATAAATTTCACTATCATAAATAATACAAGAAAGATAAAAAGAGTATAGGGAAATAAAAAAACTAAGATTAGCTGAATCCTTTACCTTTAAGTTTCTCCAAAATCTAACTTCTTGAATATTATGGTGGTTGAGAAAACCAGAGAAAAATAAAACTATATAGTATAGGAATCTCTAAGTCTAATCATAATAGTACTATTTATAGGTAAAACTTTGAAGGCAGAAACTTGATTTCTAAGTAATTTGAATATATTATTTTTGAAAATTATTAAACTTAATCACTTTGCTTGACTTAGTTCATTTTATTTTTTGATTAAATTGTTATACTTTTGAAAACTCCTCTGAACTTTGATCTAAAAAAATATAGAAAGTATTTAAATTAATAAATAATTAAAATATAAAAAAGTAAATAATACTAAATTAAAAACTACTAAAAATAAATAAAATTTGAATAAAATAATACTAAATTAAGAACTATTAAATATAAATAAAATTTAAATAAAAATCTCTAAGACTTAGCTAATTTAATATGTATAATAAAATTAAATAATTTTATTTTATAGAGTTATTAGTAACGTGTTAAAAATATCGAACTAAACTAGTTAAATTGAAAATTAATGATTTATTCGATTCAATATATTTTACAAAATCAAAAATTTTTTGAACGGATAAAAAATCATAAAAAATTGAAAAAAACAAAAACTAGTTTTAAACTTATTTTGTTGCTTAATCTTATTAAATCATTGAAGAAAAAAATAAATACCAATAGAAAAAAAAAATAGTATTTAACCAAGATATCAAAAATTGATTATTTCAATAAATATGTAATTAGTAGAGTAATAAATATCTTTTTAAGAGATATATATATATATATATAAAATAAAACTAATTAAAATCTAAAATATATAGTAAATTCTTAATTAAATTAACAATTTGACTTTTATGTTTTATATATCAAATATAAACTCTTAAAATTATACGTTACAAAAGAAGTAGGAGCGGGTGAATTTATGCCGTATTTATATATTTTTTAGATATTAAAATTATGCTTAAATTATTATATATATTTATATAAATTTTAACGTATTAATAATTTATATTATATAGTTTTTGATATATATATATATTATATATTTATTATTATTATTTTTAATGTATTAATATTAGGTTCGGAACTGCAGACGTTGCAGACGTAAGGGACAAAAAGCAAACGCAAACTCAAATGCAAAGGTAAACGCAACGCCACGCCTAAGGGCAAAGAGAGAAAAGAGAAGAGTTAATATTCAAAACACTCACTCGACTCAACCGAGCTTAAGCTTCTTCTTTGTCTTCTTCAAAAGGAAAAAGAAAAAGCTCGTTTTTCATTCAGATTCAAAGCCGTCATGTACTTATCGGAGAAGCCGCGTCCAATAGACTTATACAAGGAGGAAGGTCCTACCGCCGGCCGTGACATGATCATCGAGGTCACCACCAATGGGGATTTGCCGCCTCACCATCACCACCCCCCTCCTCCTCCTCACCAACAACAGCAAATGATCTTAGGTGAAAGCAGCGGCGAAGACCCAGAAGTCAAAGCCCCCAAGAAACGAGCCGAGACCTGGGTCCAAGACGAAACCCGTAGCCTTATCGGATTCCGAAGAGAAATGGACGGCCTTTTCAATACTTCTAAATCGAACAAGCACTTGTGGGAACAGATTTCGGCTAAGATGAGAGATAAAGGCTTCGATCGATCTCCCACCATGTGTACGGACAAGTGGAGGAACTTGTTGAAAGAGTTTAAGAAAGCAAAGCATCAAGATAGAGGGAGTGGGTCGGCCAAGATGTCTTATTATAAGGAAATTGAAGAGATTATAAAGGAGAGGACGAAGAATGCCTATAAGAGTCCAACTCCTCCTCCTAAGGCTGATTCATTTATGCATTTCGCAGATAAAGGTATTTGCTAATTCTTTTAGCCTTTTTTAAGCATTTAAAAAGTGGAATTTTTGTTGAATTGTTCTTGGTTTGTTAACGGATGATAATGGGTTTTCTTTGTAAAATCTTTATTTTAATTCAAAAATCTGTTCTGGGTTGGGTGATATGGCTTTAATGGATTTTCAAGGTGATTACTGATATCTTAGCTTTAGATTATTTCTTTTTTGGGTCTAAAAACTGCTATAATTTTTTAGATTGAATTTGTTGAAAGTTACTTCCTAAAGTGGCTTAAAGAGGGTATTATGAATTGCTATTGAGAAAGGAAAAGAAAAAGTAATTACTTTTGGCTCTTTAACTATAGAAATAGAAATTTCTTTGATTTGAAATGATCTTTTTTTAGTACAAAGAAGTTACGGACTGGAAATAGGGAAGGTTTTGAACCCCAGCAGGCCCACTAGATGCCACTTCTTAAGGTGGTTGCATGAACCCCATCTGTGCTATCGTTGCATGAAGGCAACTTGAGAATAGGAAAAGGTTGCAAATGTTGGGTTTTGAACCTCGGCAAACCGATGCCACCTCTTAGATGGTTGCATGAACCAACTGAGTTTTGGCTGAATTGAAATCGCATTGACTGATCTATTTTTGTTGATGGTTGTAATGAGTGCTTTACAATAAGTTTTTTTTTTGGCATTCATGTATCCTTATGAAGTTGGTACTAACAAAACAGCTGTTTTTCAATGATATCTTTTGGTGGAATTTAGACGGCTAAATATTTAACACGTATTACATCTGCTTGCGAAGAAAGGTGTCACTTCTCAAGAATGAATGTGTGCTTCAAAATATGATTTGGCATTAATGGTGTTTGAAGCATGAATCATGCTCAGCAGAAGAGTATTCTGAAAAGAAAAACTCAAGATATGGCATAAAGGCTGTAGGCTTCTCTAGTTTCTTTAAAGTTTAGAATACAACCTGTAGTAAGATTAAGAACTAAGATCTTATTTTGGTAGAAATAATTATCGATAACAGTATATCAATTTCCTTTCTGTTGTCTTATTTTGTTGTTA
Source organism: Adansonia madagascariensis (assembly GCA_038381835.1). Classification (NCBI taxonomy): domain Eukaryota; kingdom Viridiplantae; phylum Streptophyta; class Magnoliopsida; order Malvales; family Malvaceae; genus Adansonia; species Adansonia madagascariensis. Next base: position 2,742,344 of record JBBYHL010000017.1, on the reverse strand, counting down.
GATCCGTTTTCCAATAGCTTCATTCTACATTTACATGGTTTTCCTCTGGTTTTGTCTTGGATATCTTGCTGTTGCATATCACTTCATGAAAGCAGTATGTAAGTTTTAGCCCCCTACTTTTGGAGATTGAAATCTCGATCTCTCTCTTTTTGGGTGCAGAGATTGATGGTTTTATTGTTTTTGTACTCAAATTGCAACATATATTCAGTCTTTCTTTCTATTATCATGATTTTAATAATGATCTTCACCAATATGGTTTAACTCCTGCAGGTTTTGAGGATACCGGCATATCATTTGGTCCTGTTGAAGGTATGTTGTTGTAGTTTGAGTTTGCTGTTTTCTGGTTTTATCTCGATTTTTCTGTTTCACTTCTTTAAGCTTGTAGAAATATTTTTGTCAAGTTAATTTGGGAAAACCATAGTATTTATTGGATGCAATGGCATTAATCTTATCAACCCTGTCCCTCATCGACTTCTTACCCGGATTTAGGAGCTTTATGAGGAATAGTCAGGAATATCTTGAAAACAAGTCCTATTTGCATAGCACTATGTTATTTCAATCTTGATGGAGTTTTTATTTTACTGGGAATATTTAGAATGGGGAACTATACAATTAAAAGCACGTCGATTTTGCACGTTGATGCATTTCTGCACTCAATCAACATTTCAGTTAAAACTTAATGGGAAAAATTATGTACTCTAAAGACCCTGCCTGATCTGTAGTGAACGACTTCGTATCGAAGCATTTCTTTCAATTATTCACCATAGCATGTCTTTAAAGGGTTATCCGTCTCCTCCTGCTTATGTTTTCCGGTGTTGCAGCTAGTGGTAGGCCAACACTTAATCTTGAAAGACGTTTAGATCATGACGGACATCCTCTTGCCATCACCGCAGCTGATGCGGTTGCAGCCGGTGGAGTTCCTCCTTGGAATTGGAGAGAGACCCCAGGAAATGGTAAGTTCTGTAAATTAGAATTTTTGCTGAACTTGTTTTACCGAAAGATATGATGGTTTTGAATGTAGCACAAGGTTCGGGTGTTTCGTTGTTGCATCATGGGCACATTTTCCTTCATGCTTGCTCAAATGTTATGTTACTTGAACTCAAGTGTGAGTGTGAGTGTTAGATACGGGTATTGTGTCGAAACGGATATATTCAATTTTTTCTAAGTTTTTCATGCCCATAGTTGGATACGTGTTAGACATGAGTATCAGATAAGAATATTTTAAAATAAATGAAGAGTCAGAGTAATGTAGTCAAATGCATGTGATTGCGGCAAACACTCTCGTTTTGGAGCTTTGGCTCCCAAATATTGTCTGAGCTCGAAATTTAAATCCAATTAAAATCTGTATATTGACTTCTTAGTTTCTTTCACACCCTTTTCGGTAGGTGGGGACTGTCAGTCATATGGAGGAAGGGTTATAGCCGTCAAGTTTGGCGACTACACCCGAAGGATCGGTATAGATGGTACAGCGGATGCCATCAGAGAGGCAATTAAATCTGCTTTTAGATTGAGAACAAAGCGCGCTTTTTGGTTGGAGGACGAAGACAATATAGTTCGAAGTCTTGACCGGGAAATGCCTCTAGGAAATTATACACTCCACCTCGATGAAGGTAAACATTGGCATGCTTGCAGTTTCTAAGTAACCATCTTGACAAAAATTTCTCAAGTAATTGTATCCATGAAAATATAATTAGACGAAAGATGCAGCTATTAATGATGTAATAATCTTCTTAGATCTACAAAGCATGGGAAATATGGGTACAGCCTATGGATGTCTGTGTCTTCCATGATCCCCACAATGTTGGAGACCTATGCATGGGGCCACCTTTTAACATTTGTTTTTCCAATTGTGTACCTGTGTCCTTCACATATTCGGATATGGGTATAAGAATATAACACTCTCCATGTTATATACATAGACGTATCTTACACTCACACTCGAGTTAAATACATGAAAAAACTTAAAAAAAAAAAATCAAATATATCCATGTCAAACATATATCTGTATCCGACATTAACCCGAGTTCAAGTGACATAGCCTTTAACATTATGATCTGGTGTCTATTGATCTAAAAGCGATATAGCCTTCAGTTAGTTATGCAGAGTTGCTCAAAGGAAATATCACATAGCACAAACTTATGTTATTAGGACTCAGGGGTGAGTGTCAGATGCGGGTATGCATTTGACATGAGTATGCTCAAAATTTTTTAAGTTTTTTCATATATTTGGAGGATCGTATCCTCATACCTTTCTTTGAATATATGTCGTACACGGTTACTTCAAGAAAAATGAAAAGTTAGAGTAACACTGGCATAAACTCCTACAACTTTAAGGCAACACCTTCATTTTGCTATCGAACATGCCTGAGGCACATTACTTGCTGACGCTTATTTTGTTTCACTGATAGAAGAGAATTAACACGAGTAAGTACTTGTTTTTTGGGTGTATTTTCGAACTTCTGCATTCAGGTTTGGTTATAAAAGTGTGCCACTACGACGAGTCAGATCATATACCTGTCCACACGGAGGAGAAGATTTTTTACACAGAAGATGATTACCGTGAATATCTAGCCCGTCGAGCCTACACAGCTCTCAGGGAGATCGACGGTTACAGAAACGTCGATAACATGGACGACCTTAGACCAAATGCTATATATCGAGGTGTAAGGTGAATTGCTGGTGTGCATCATCTTGCTTTGCATGAAATGCGGTGCTCTCTCAGGAATCTATATACAAAATTGCCTTGTCTTAACATAAATATACACGTGTCATGGGTTTAGAACTTACGTCAAGCTTTGTGCGGCATGCCGTGTCGCATGCTTCTGGTGCAATCTTGAGTGTGATTTATGTTGTTTGAATTATATCCTGATCTTGAACCGTATAACTCAGCTGTTAATAGTCCTGTATAATTTTTTTTTCCTTAGCATATGGGCTCCAGGTACGGTTCCTGTTCATGCGACCTGTGACGTCCCTTGCTTGTAAATATGCATTTAAGATTTAAAAAAAAGTATTTTGTCTAGATTTCGATCGATTGAATTTTACTACTCTCGAATTTGGATTTAATTTTTTAAAATTTTTTTATGTATATAAAAAATTATATTTTCGTATTTATATTTAAAAAAGTTATATTTTCATACACATATTATAGTTCTTGAAAATTAGATCTGATAATATTTAACATGATTATACGAATATGATAAGTATAAAGTTAAAAAAATACGATACAAATATATTTTTAAAATTTATATAATACGAATTATAAATGTATCAAAATTTATATAAATGTAAAAAAATATTAAGCGTAAATATGATATAATAAAATATACAAATGACACGAATATACAAATTGTGAGGTCTATCGAAAATACATCACATATTTAAATGTGTATATGGGTATAATTTTTAAATATATGAAAAAATTTAAAAAATTAAGTATATTTATGATAGATATATACTTATTTTTAAATATATAAAAAATTAAAAAATATTACGAATACAATATGAATATATATTTTAAAATTTATATAATATTAATTATTAATTTATTAAAATTTATATAAATATAAAATTTTTTAAAAATAATTAAAAATATAATAAAATATAATAATACAAAAAATTAAATTATTAAATAATATAATAATACAGTATAAATAGACAAATCCCGGGACCTAAGAGGACCATTTAAGAGGGGCGTTCTTACTAACACCAAAAAACCCCGCGAAAGTGCGAGGCCACCCTTTTTCCAAAGCAAAAAGTTTCCCGCCATTTCTCGCATCAGCAAAAGGGAAATCCTAGATAGTTTGACAGAAATCGACAAAGAGAGAGAGGGAGTCAGCCATGGAAGAGCAGATCAAAGCAGAGTTCTTGAAGAGCGGGTTCACTTTCGAGGAGGAAGAAGAGATACTCAAGAAATGTGAGCTTTTTTTTTTTTTTTTAATTTCAATTTTGTTCTTCTGTCTCGCACTCTTGTTTGCGAATAATTGATGCTAAACAAAGATCTCAACTCTTTCATTTTTTTATTTTAGGCCATACTTTTTGTCTAAATTACAGTCTCGAGCCCTCCGATCTTGTTTCAAGCTGGGAGCTTTATTATCTCAATCGGTAATTTCTAGTGATTTGGCTAACCCTCATTTGTTTTGTTAGTATTAGTGGGGGTAGAAATTTATAGAGTTATTTCTTACATGGTTTTGTACTTTTGTTGTCCTTGTTTTTGCTTAAATTTTGAAGATTTTATTAGGTTTATAGAAGTGGTAATAATCTGATTAAAACCCTAATTTTGGTGCAGACAACTTGATGAACCTGTTGTAAAGGATGCTGAAATGGATGGGTTTTTAGGGCACCTGCAGAATGAACAAGTAATGGCTGTCGTTAAAAAGGAGCCTGGTTTGCATATGTACTCTTTTAAAGACGTCGACATGTGAGCATTTTTCATATTATCTTGTAAAGTATACAATCTGTTAACTTGATTTTTTTTCTTATTTTGTAATTGTACATAGTTATTGGAAAAAAAAGGGAGAAAAAGCATTTGCTTTCTTATCTTGCCTGTTTGATCAAATGGGCCTAAGAAGAGAAGAACTTTGTGTTTGCTTGTGGTTAAGTCCTATGTTACTAGGACTTTTCATTTCCCTAAAGTATCCATGTTCGGCACTTTTGTCCAATACATATTTGGACTTGGTGTAGGATTATAATTCTCCAAATATATGAAAACACAAAGATTGAGTATACTGTGTCGGATACATACCAATGTCCAACACTCAACCTCGAGTCCAGGTAACTTAGGTTAAATCTTGGAATAGAATTCATACGGCATTGTGGTTGAATCCCCCAATAGAATTCATATGGCAATAGTGGACGTTTTCATTTTCTTTTTTGATTTGGTTTGGTGATTTTAAATGCAGCATGGTCTTGTACCTGCCTATTTATACTAAATCAGTGAATATGCAAGGATAACTTTACTTTTTTTGAGGAAATTAACAAAGATAACTTGTTGCATGCATATTTCTATTATGTTGCTATAATGGGCATATTCAGGCTTCAAGTGCTGTGTTATGGATTAAATTGTAGAGTTTCTGATGTAAGTATAGTTTTTAAATCGTGGGATGTGATTTGTCCAGGATCTTAGCTGCTGAAGATGAAGATACAAAAGATGTTATTCTTGGAACTCCGACAGACAAATCTGATAAACTTCATTTGGACGTATATGACTCGACACCTAAAATGAATGGGGACATTTATTCTTCTGGGAGGAGATCAAATTCAAAACTAGTGACACCGTTTGGGAGACGAACTAATAAATTTCTGGTCAAATTCAACATTGATAATCTTCCTACTACAGAGACTATCAATGGCATCGACGATCATGAGAATCTCGAGGATGGCATTATTAAAAGGATTCAACCTCATAAAAGCTGTTCATTGGTGGTCCACCAATCAGGGCCAGAACCAGGTTGCCGATTCATGTATGACAGGATTGAAGACAGGGTATCTGACAGTTATTATAGCATAAGTCATTTGTTGTTTTATCTGCAATTTGTATCTTACTAAGATGGCAAATCATTGTTACAGTTCAATGCACTTGAAAACCGTATTAGAAAGCATGCATATGAACTTGTTGCATCCGGGCTCTATGAAGAACCAATGGATCCATCAGTTGCTTCTCAGGTAATTTGCTGCTTCACCAGCCTCTGATCTCTCTGATAGTCTGTAATTGTCCATGCATCTAAGAATATTAATTGCTTCAGAGGAGCATATTTGCTGTTGGGATGATCTGCTGTGATGACGAAGGTCATTTAAATGATAAGTCCATCTTGTTGCAAAGCAGGTAAAATGTCCTGGGCCTTCTTTTTATTGTATTCATATACATCAAACAACTAAGAGGGAACAAATAGTTGTTCTTAATGTGTTAACTTGTGTGAGCATAGTCAAGATCACTGAGGATTTTATTATTGATGAGTCAGCCACATAACATGGGTCACCTATCTTTTTGATAGTGTTGAGCATTCTGGAGGGCAACGTGTTCGACTAGAGTTAAATAAACTGGGTCACTTTTCTGTTTTCCCAGGCCAGGTAATGAACATTGTAAAAGATTGTTGGTCTTGTTTGGTGTGTTGAAAAATCCCAGATCAGCCTGGAAATATTTCTTCTCTGCAGGTTGTAGGCATCAAGGGTCACAATCCTAGCGGCCATTGTTTTATTGCATCAGAGCTAATAGATTCTGTTCCTTTATCCATTGCTGCTGATACAAATTTGCATCCTGCAAAGAAGCAAGCTTTAGATGAGGAGATTCTGGCGATGCATCTTTCCTGCACACCAACAGAGATAACAGCGGTGCGTAGGATAATCTTCTATATCAGATAAAGATCTTAGAATACTCTGTTGATTGCACTTCATGATCAAGTTACAGCACCACCATTTGAATTTTAGTTTTTAATTTTTGGACACATGCAGTCTATGTTGCTCTGATGCTTAATTTTCTTGAAGTTCTTATGTCCGACACATATTTAGACTTGGGTATGTGTCTGGCACTTTGAGTCCGAGTAACATAGCATCCATTTATGGCAATTTGGAATTCTCTTTAATGATGATTCCTCTTTTCTTAAGTTTCTGTTTTCTTTTCTTTTTCAAACATATTATTTGAATGTGATGAATGTTTGAACAGATTATTGCTGCTGGTCCATTCACTACTACAGACAACTTATTATTTGAGCCTCTGACTGAACTGCTTGCCTATGCAACCAGAAAGTCGCCACAGTTGCTTGTACTGGTGTGAACCCATTGCCCATTTTACTTGAATGCTATTGAAGAATTTTACTGCTTTGACTAACGAGGTGACTTTTTTGTGTTGGCTTATTGATTATCTTCAGTTAGGACCTTTTATCGATTCGGAGCATCCACAGATCAAGAAAGGAACTGTTGACCCGAGTTTTGATGATATATTCCAATTGGAGATTCTTAGAAAGGTATCTACAGAGCAAAAGTCTACTTCAATTCTAAAAGTTACCACATATGATTTTTTTTTAATCACATGCTTACTCAGACTAAGGTGTGAGTGTTGGATATGAGTATGTGTCCAATGCGGTATGTTCAGTTATGTATTTGGAGGGTCATAATATGGGTACTTCAAGAAAAATAAAGAGTCGGAGCAACATAGCTTTAATGATCTATTTTCTTTTAATGGTATTTTCAGGTGCAAGATTATTTGGAATACATGGGATCCAATGCTCGATTGGTTATCGTTCCATCCGTACGGGATGCGAATCATGATTTTGTTTTCCCTCAGGTCTTTTGTTTTTGCCAAATGAAATGAATATATTTCTCTGCTTGATTTGGTGATATTTTGAAATAAAGCAAATGCTGAAGTATGTAATTTTTGAACTCTTTTGCAGCCTGCTTTTGATCTTGATTCTCTCAATGTTAGACATCAGGTGCGTTAAATGTCCTAATAGTCTATGAGCAGTTCATCTGCTGATCTAATGATGACTTCCTACTCGTGTCCAGACCTGTTCATTGCCCGAGCAGTCCGTCTAGTTTGGATTAGGTTGGGCCTTTGTATGTATTTTTTTTAATTGAGCTGGCCTGAGTAACTATTTAAAAAATAAAAAATTATTTTTAATTATATTTCATTATAAATATTGATGGAAAAATAAATGTTAATATTATTTTGAGTAGCGAAACAAGCTTTTTGGCCGTCTTGACCTAGGCTTGGGAAAGAAAATAAAAAATTTTCAGATCGTAATCCAGTCTAGCTCATGAACACTACTTGTATCCACAATTTGCTTTCATAATAAACACGATCTTGTTTCTTCATTCTTATCCAGATAACCAGTCTCCAAAATCCTGGGATTTTTGAGGCAGATGAGGTAATGCAATGGCAACCTTTATGCAACTTCTATCTATTCTGTTGCTATATTTACCTTTCTGTCAAGCTTGTGCTTGATAGTGTACCCACTTGAATTTATAGGAAACGTTGAACAGTATGCTGATGATATCTAATGCTATAACTTTGAGTGATAGAGCATTTATAAGTTTATTCCATTATAATTTTGGGCTATTGTGCTTCGACTCTTCATTTTTTTTGAAGTATCAATGTTTTGTACTTGTGCTCGACATATTTTCAAATATGGGTATGGGTTATATTGTTTCGACTTTTTATTTTTTTTTAAGTATCTGTGTCCCACATCTATGTTGAACATGGGTACGGGGATATGACTCTCCAAATGCATGGAAAACTTAAAAAAAAATTGCACACACTTGTGTTGGATACATACTTGTATCCAACATTCACACGAGTTTGAGTAACAAAGAATATGGTGATGACATTTCAAGGACTCTTAAAATACATGAAAAACTTAGATAAAATTGAATTTAACCGTATTAAATCCGACAAACAACTAAATCCGAGTAACATGGGTTTTGGATTTCAGGTCAAGGTAGGTTGCTGCACGGTAGATATTCTCAAACACCTTAGTGGGGAGGAGCTATCACGGCATTCAATGGATGGAACACCTAGTGATCGCTTGAGTAGACTTGCCAGCCATATTCTTAACCAGCGCAGGTATCTTTTGATTTGAAAACTAATTCAGTTTGATAATTTTTCTTAGTTTGGTTCAATAATAAGATGTATCTAACCTATCAAATGTGTTTTTTTGGATTGATATGTTTGAGACAGCTTTTATCCATTGTATCCACCAGCAGAAGGTGTCCCACTGGATTTCTCCCTCGCTCCTGAAGCTCTTCATATTTCGTCGGTTCCGGATCTTCTTATCTTACCTTCGGACATCAAGTACTTTGTCAAGGTTAGTTGTAACATAGATGGGACCAAATCTGTCAGTCGGTCCAAATCAAACTTTATCTTCTTTGCTTCCCTTGGGCATTTGATTTCAATCTATCTTGCTGCGACTTCTTATTTTTGTTGGAATACTTATGTCAAATGCATATTCGGATTAAATATGGAGATAATCTTTTAAATACACAAAAAATTTAAAAGAGAAACCTATGTTAGATACATATTTTTATCCGACACATCCGAGCTCAAGTAATAGGCTCCAGTATCTAACTTTCTGCAAAAAAATGTCGAAATATACTGCAAGTGATACAAAGAATGTAATCCCCATATGCATCCTGAATTTCTCTCTGGTTGTAGGTGTTATCTGCCGGGGGAACTAGCGAAGGGGAAGAACAAATGAAAAAATGCGTTTGTATTAACCCGGGAAGATTGGCTAAGGGAGAAGGTGGAGGCACTTTCGTAGAGCTCAAATACCAAGGGAGTCCCGATAAGATGAATGCTTCAATTATTGGCATATGAGTCTTGATTTGCATTGTATAAAAAATTGCATTGAATCTGTCGGTCGGATATATAAGAATTAGATTATAGTTGAAATGGTCAAAACTGGATAGGAATTTTTTTTTAATTTTATTTGTAACTAACGAGATATGAACTTTTAATCTTTTAATTTTATATTAAAAATTATACAATTATGTGAAATATATATTTATATTAATTAACTATATTTAATATTTTAATTAATTTAAATTAATATTTAAAATTTAAAAAATATAAATATATCATTCAAATCTAATCGATTTAATCAAAAACTAAAGTTAATATTTAAAAATTAAATTTAATATATCATTAATTAAAAAATATTTATATT